>JAPYYQ010000025.1:0-276178 GCA_030522585.1 Anagyrus pseudococci | reverse complement strand
TTTTTCGTTAATACTAGCAAACGTAGTTTTCAATTCCGCAATTATTGGTATTTTTTTCGTCGCAATCGAATAATTTTCCCGCAAAGTTCCCTGTGGTACTCGAGAGAACAGCCCTGCTCTCCGGCGAGTGGGGGAAAAATTGGAGCGCGAAAAATTGCGGGAGCTAAAGAAAATTAGCAAACGCACAACACTGACCCTTCCTTCCTTTCTGCCCTCTAGAGCGGGCTTAATTTATCGATCGTTAATGGACACGAATGGCTCTTTATTGCTCTGGGAAGCGTAAGAGAAACCTCCCGAGAAAAGAAGAGCGGGATGAAAGTTGAATTTTTCATCGCTCTGCTACGAGTACCTTCCCTTCCTGCTGTCCATTTTTCTCTCTTTCAACTCTCACCGAGAATTTCCACTCGATAATTGGCCTCGATTAACCTGCGATCGTGTCACTCTCAATTTTTTCTTTTTTTATTGGCCCGACCCTGCTAAGCCCAGTTCGAGAGCAGCTGAGGCCGCGTATTGTAGCCCAAGCAATTGGAAAATTTTTGTCCTGGTGTCAATGGGTGAGCCATGCCATTTGCGCCGACTTTGCTACCAAGGTTTTATTGTTATTGCCGCGGATTTATTGCTTTATTGCGGTCGCCCGTTGCCTGTATATCTGGCCGAGTTCAATCCGCGGAGTACAAAAGCGAATGAGAGCTCGAATTGACTGCTGCTACTTTAGCTACATGTCAATGAGCGTTGAAAAATTTTCATTTTTTTTAGTTTTCGAAAGGTAAGGTCGATAAAAGATTCTTAATTTTTGCCTACAATTTTCCGATTGTATGTGGTCTGTATATTTCATTGCTCTTTAAAAATACAGCGTTAAATAAAAGTATAATTTTCCATTATTCACTTGTTTCGGATATAATAGATGTTGCGATGAAATACCAACAGTACGTGAGCACGTTTGGAAGAAGTTTATAAATTTACAAGGACCAACGTTCGCTTTCGGCGTGGTTTATCGGCTCGAGTAAATAAGTGATTTGACGCTTTTCGAATGCATGAACGGACACGCGTAGCAGTTAATATATAAATAAGTCTCCCTAAAGATAGCCTTGAAATATTTATTAAAGCTTCTGCCTAACGCCATTTTCACGTCATTATCCAATCATTGGCAACACACAATTTTCCGAAATTCAAACCATTACCATCAACGAATCGAATCAAATTAATTATCGAATTTCTCTTCATTACATCCTCGAGTTTGTCGAATAAAGAAATTAACAATAAAGCAATAAATACGTAATATTTCGCGAATTAATCGTTAAAATTCGTAACTAATTCACAATCGCACAACAACAGCTAAAACGTAAAGCTAAGAGAGATTTCCAAGCTGCAAGCTCGAGCCTTATTTACAGCGCCAGTGCAACAGTAGCAGCAGCAGTAGAGGAGAGCTTCAGCGCCGGCGCTCCAGGGGCTCGACTAGAGGGGGTCGAAGTAGCGGAGAGAGAGGGCTAGCCCGAGTGGGAGGTGGTGGCACTGACACCGCCGCGACCTGCATTCGGGCCATTGTGCATTGGCGGCGCTACATTCGATTACGTCAGCGCCGCCGCCGCCGCTGCAGCCTCCGCTGCGGTTTAATTCGCAGCGCCTGGCCAACGGAGAGCCTCTCCTTTTTTTCGCGAGCTATGCGGAAAAGACGATGTTTTCCGGTGTGGAAAACTTTCTTTAAAAAACGGTCGTGTGATGGTAAGTATTAACGAATTCGTAGAGATTAGGTTTAGGTACGGTACAAAAAAGCACGAGAAGATTTTTTTTTAAAATGGCGTTTATTTGGGCTAACTATGGCATCTTTATTTTAGTTAAAGTATTATTTTAGAATTTCTTGGCGAGAACGCTGCTGCGTAACAATGTACGTTAAAACTGACCCTGCCGTACTTATCGTGGATCATAAAATTTTCATCATAAACTGTAACTGCCAGTTATCTACATAACAAATGATTCAATCGCGTAAGCGTTATCGTCTCAAATATTTTTGAATAATTGAAAAAAAAATATTATAGAATTTAATATTGATCATATTGTCATAAATTAATTCGATAAAATACGTTATTAATGCCATTTGTGGCTATTAATATTTAATCAAACTTCTGTTCAAAATATTTACCACAACAAAAAAAATTCCAAAATTTCAAACTTAACGAAAAAAAATAATTACAAAACTTGCCTGCAATACCTAACCAATCAAGCAAGTAGTATAAGTCAAGTATTGGTCAGACGTCAATATTCAATATTCTCGCGTAAAGAAATTTCTCCTATAATATTGACATCTCGATCCACATAATCAGTCAACTTACTGTCTGAAGCACCTCAGGCTCATTTTAATACCACAACACTACAGTTAAAATTTATCAAGAACAAAAAATCATCCCCTCTCGCCAAAATGATAAGACGTCAATTCCTTCGTTAAGCACCACAGTACATTTTTCTTCATTCATCTCAGTAGGCATATCACTCTCATTTTTCTTTTCATTCGGAGCGCACAAGTCTCGAGTCATTTCCGCGCTTCCCTAAAGTTGGACGAGCCGAAGGAAATGAGCAAGCCAAAAAGACTAGACACGCGTGGGAGCAGGGCCGGGCCAAACGACTCTGTGTGTGTGTAGCTGAGAAGAGAATCGGCGAGTTTGTGAGTGTATACGAGCTCTCGGAAAAAGGGATCCGCCGAGGGAATAACTGGGCTTCTGATATTAAGAGCAGAATGGGAAAGCGAAATGAGAGGAGACGATAGGGGCCCGCGGAGAGAAAAATTGGTCGACTTGACTAAGCGTTTCGAGGCTACAATTGCGTCGTAATACATCTCGATCGATAGCTCGCTATGAAAATGTCTCGATGTAACTGTATCCCAGTAGCCAACCCTTCATATTATTTCAATTATGAAAATCCAATTTTCCCTGTTTTCCACCCCAAGTAAAACACAGACTTCAACCTTCATAAAAGCCGCGATCAGCTGACGAATTGCTGGTCCAGGTCAAAGGCCCAAAATGAAGCTAGCTACACGTAGCTCTTCCATTTGGATATTAGCTCGCTCTTTCCGCTCTCTCATGAGCCTGTAGGCGCGTGCTCTGCCTCCGACGTCTTATCGTGTAATAACGGCAAGCGAGCGCAAGACTTCGCTAGTTACACGATTACCAGAGACTCTTGATCTCTAGTCGCTTTAATGAAGAGATCCAGCGGCGTGTCTGGCCTGAATGTAAACTACAATCAAAAGGAAATTAAAAGCGGCTCTTAATCTCTGTACATGAATTATACGAAATCCTTTTAAAGGGACCGCCAGCCGGGAGTTTTACGAGAGGAGGCTAGCCCCTACAACCCGCTCACGTACAGCAGCATTAATAACAGCGCCGGAAGGCCGACGTTAATGCAGTGGCGCCGAGAGAGCGAGAGAGAAAGCTTGGGCATATTCAGCTTGCAATTAAGTAAGATTGCTGCGAACCTGGACTCGTCCCGATGAAACACGGCGACGAAAAATAAATCCGGATACGCAGCTTGCAATGACTTTATCTCTCTCTTTCTCTCACTCTCTTGCAGTCGGGCTGAAAAATATCAAAGCGAAATGAAATAGTCTCTTAGCGCGCTGAGAGAGAAAGCTTGGAAATGAGAGCTTAGTGAAATTAACGATTTCATCGTTTTCATCGACCAACGCCCTTTACCCAAGCTAAGGCGTAGCAGACATTTTTCTTGATAGAACGTTTTCAATTTTATTTGACGATGGATAATAATAAAAAAAAAAGAAGAAAAAGACGAATCGTATTTATCGGATATTTTTAGGTTACGAAGCGAGCTTTCCGGTTATTACTTGCGAAAAGCGCGATATAGCTGTGTATACCCTCTATAAAACGTGTGCGCGACTGATTTTCTCGCTCGAACAAAAAAAAAACGAATCGAATAAAAATCGAGTTCTCGTAACGAAATGTAAAATTCTTGGAATATCGTTTACATCATATCGCAATGAAATTTGCGCTCGAACGAGCTTTTCTATGGCTACTCGGTTATTTACTTTTTTTTTATATTTCGTAATAAATATCCGCTGACTGAATTAATACGAATATTTATTTAGTCCAAACAAAGTGTATAGTTTCAACATTTTTCGAAGTATAAACAACATTTGAACATTACAGAGCGCTGCTACCTCGATTCCACATTGAAACACTGGCAAAAGTTAAACATCGTCAAAATTCTGAATGGAGGATAACTCGAAAATGGCGAATAAAAGGAGATCGAGCGAAGAAGCGAGCAGACTTTAGAGGCAAGAAAACAAGCCAGGCACACACTTTACGGGGGAGTAGGGATGCTATAGGAGTGGCGAGCCTGAAGAATGGCATCCGATTGCGCCTTTTGTTCTCCCGTTTTCTCTCTCTCTCTCCCTTAACCGCGGCCACTGCGAGCTTATCTTTCTCTCTGTCTCACTCCGGCTCGTCTCTTATTGTGCGCCAGCTGCGGGATTTTCACTTTTGTTATCAGCCAGTAATTAAATGGCAGCGGCTAGGCTTGTCTTTTGTGCGCCACGACAGGGCCGAGGGTCGAGAGAAAGAGAGTCAAAGGCATGGAAATGAATCAGCCTCCGTACAACCCGTGACACCGTGATTTTATCGGGGCTACGCTACCTTTTGGCGGATCTTTTTTTCTCTTCTGCGATCATGTGCTCGCTGATCTAGAGAAAATCACGAGTTGAGCCTCCAACGGCTTATTAGGCAGGTGCTACAATTTGGCTAGCTACTAGCACGTTAAGTGGATGAACTCTTGAGAGGTCGTTGTCGGTCCTATTGTTTGACCAGGCTGATACGTGCTGTGGAATTACTATGAATTTTTTGCTCATTTGGAAGTAAGTCGCACGGGGGGTCTGAGAGCTTTCGAAAATGCTGACGCTACTTTTGCGTTATAGTTTAATAAAAAATTGCGAAATTCAAGATTATGGTTAACTATTTTAACGAATATTTTTTATTAACGGAATGATTCGAATTAACGGATTGGTATATCACGTGAAGTTTCGCGTGGAAAGCAAAATTGCATAATTAAAGCTAGGCAGCGATGAAATTAGCACTTCTAGGCTGCTTTTTTATTTCATAAAGAATTTTATTTATATTTTAATGACATTGCGGCCTTTTGAGTATTCATCTAATTCCTCTATCAAACAAAGTAGAATTTTATGAAGAATACATGAAAGGAAACGCAAACTCTACAAACGTAAGTATCTTTTTAATGCTGGCTAATAAAAATAACGAGGGGAAGAAAAAATTTAAATTAAAAATGAATAAATCATTCTTTAATGCGATTAAGTATGCGTCTGAAGCTGAATCAATATAACGATTCTTAAAATCCGATTTCCCAACTGATAAAATTTAGAGCAAAAGCTCGGCCGGCTTAAAAATTCATTCGTATATCTTTTCGTCGAACTTTTGCTTATTGACTTAAACGTTACTTTCACTCCGCTCCTTGCAACTCGCAAACAAAGTTGTAAGTTCACAAAAGACTTATCGATGCTTGCGAACGCCTTAAAAAATTCAAATGAGCCATTCAAAATTCCGCCGACTTATTAACAATTCGGAAATAGCTCGAGACTTAAAATTATTTGTTAACAAACTTGAAGCGATTATTGAACAACTGGAGTCCAACTTTTAATCTCCAATATCGATCGCAGCGTTTCATACCTAAAGGAAAATTCTTTGACACAGTTACCAATCAGTACGAGAGCATACACAGTGTTTTCATTATCCTCTCCGCAAGAGCTTGCAATAAAAAAACTCGGAAAAAAAATAAAAAGAAATACACGAGTACAAAGCATTAGATTACTCTAGTGCATGGCTCTGGTATCGCCTTCTCTCCCTCTCTCGCTCTCAACGCAGAGTCCGCTCATGAAATTCAATCAGCGTTTGTTTACGTGGCCGATGATTAATTCATCTCTTGGAGCTCACGCGCTCCAGCCGCTACAAATAAACGCGAAGCGTCGCAATCAATCGGTCCCGCGATTCTCGAGACCTGCGCGCCGAGCAAAAAGCTCAAACAAATTACAGCGATCAACCTCTCGAGTACACAAACACGTGTGTATACTCGTTTAAAAACAACGAGGGTAAGATTGAAGACCCGGTAAGGTCGGTAGAGTACGGGTTTGTGAGATGAGAAAAAAAAAGAGAAAGAAAAAAAGAAAAAGAAGTTCGTTAGCCGAGTAAAAGCACGTGGATGCAGTTTCTCGCAGACTCCCGCTGACTTTGCCAGCTTGCGGTAACGGGGAAGGAGGAGGGGGCAAAGAAAAAACAGACACGTGCACGTGGGTTTTAAATGCTCGCCAAGGGGGTGGATTAAATGCGAGGACTTACAAGCAAATGCGCCTGGATTATTTGAAATGGCGGTTGGAGGGGAGGAAGCGAGGGGATAAGGAAGGTTGTACAGCGTATGCTTTGGAGAGAGAGAGCTATAGTGCGTCTGCACGCGTGCTCGGGAAAAATAAAGCCGAGAGAGCGTTTAATTGCTATTTATTCGACTGTTTATCAGGGTTAAGAAAGTTTCGCGAAAGCCGTGAAAGCTTTTGCTGGCTGCTACTGCAACTGTTTTTCTAAACTGTCGTTTCTCCGCCCCCATAAGGCTTTTTTTGCGAGAGTCTTTATTTTTCTTGGGGTCTGGCGTAAGTTTTATGCAATGGTTCGAGTACGCTAAACACCTGTTTAGGTCGATAAACCTATTTACCGCTGTCAATGCCGCGGCACAGATCTCGAACTAATTCGAGACTCTGTACTGCCAAGGCTACGATATGCTAATATTCGAGGGCGCGACCTCGTTAATTACCGGTCGTTGACGACGATTTGCATATGTTTTTTTTAACCGCGTTCTTTGCTCCATTTTTTTTAAAGCGACAGCGGTACACGCGCGAGGCTGTAGCTTGAGTGATTTATCACTCGCGTAGGCTTACTGTGTTAGTAAGGTTATAATCTGTAGATTATAAAATTGGAGAACAAAAGGCTCGAACTTGCAAGTTTTTACTTGATTATGAACTAACAATAAAGGCGTTTATGTTAATTCAATGTGTTTTTGAGATGTACTGTGTATTCGTAAGTTATATGTGAAAATTAAAGTTCAAGTGCCGAAGCTTTCCTCGAGTAATTAATTAATTAGTGTTGTTATCAATAATTAATTAGAACTCTCTTATTATTCTATCGAGTTCAGTAAACTGATTTGAAATCTCAGTCTTTTCATGATAAAAATGTTTGATAAAATTAGACTAATGAAACAAAAAAAGGCTCGAATACTCTACAAATGGCAAAGCGAATGCTCTGGTGACGAAGCTATTCCGAACCCTTACTTTAATTATTTAAATGGAGCTTAATTAGTTTTAAATTGATGGTATGCTAACTAGAAATTCTATACTAATCGGAAAGTGAGAAACGAAAACGTACAATTTTATATAAATATATGCGAAAAAAAACTGACAGTAAAATATGCGAGATATTTCACATTTTACGTCGCCATAAAAATACAGAATAAATTATCGTGCGATAACTAAAAAATAGGGTCGCGCTTATAAAAAAAATATAAATAAATGTAATAGGTCTTAGCGTCGACGTTAAAAATGACCGCAGATAAATTTTTATTACGGGCAGTCCTTCGACTCGTAATTCGGAAAAAAGTGTACGAAAAAGCTTTACGACTATAAAAAAATTTATTGCAAACTTACCTCACTTTCAGCCCTAACGCGTCAATTGCTTCTAATTCCAGGCCGTTTATATTTATCCAAAAAGCATTACTAACCTTTCATTCTAAACAATAAAATAAATACGTAAACAGATGCTCCCGATCAATTCGAAAATCCTCTCGGTATCCAGATGTAGGTTAAACCCAAGCGCTCGTGCCTCCCCCCCCCCCAAAATCCAGACGTTACGTAATCCATTGTGGGCGTAATATTAGTCTCGTGCCTATAGAGAGCGATCGGCGCATGTAGGCGCGACGTATAAGCATGCGGGACAAAGTTTTTAATAGCTCGCGCGTACATCGGAAATTATAATTCGAACCGAGCGAGTTCTCTATGCAGACGGAAGCAAGCCGAAGCACCTTGACACCGGAACTTGTAACGAACTTAGCCCTCCACCGCCGGCTTTTCTCCCGGCCGAGCCGCTAATTTTCAACTTTAAAGCGTCCACGCTAGCGACTACCGAGCTTGAGGGGAGAGCGGAGGGGCCTGTAGAACAAGTTAAAAATCGTACATAATTGGGCTGGGAGTTGAATGGCGCTCGAGGGCCTTCTCGTTTATCCATGACTTGGTAGGACTAAGTTCGACAGGCCAGAGTTGCAACTTGGACGTGTTACCTATCTTGGATTCAAGCCACTCTCACCCTTCGCTACCCCCCTGCCCTCTCTCTGTCTTTGAGCCATTTAGGACGAGTTTGCATAAGTTAACTGTAACGGACGAAAGAAAGTGGGTCTGTGTTAATGGTTTAAGGGCTGCTGGCGATAGTTGAATGGCTTTTAAGTGACGATAGTGTAGTTGAGAACAAAAGTCAATGCTTGAACGTCAAAGTTCGGCTGGCCGATTTCGGGAAAAATACAAAAAATTTCGTTGGTATATGGAAAATTTGATTTCTTCTATTTTTTTTGAGAAACTATTATACGTATTTTTTATGTTTGATGGACTTTATTCAAACGGGTCTTAACCCATTTTCGAAGTTTAAAAGTCTTTCTAATGCTTGAGAAATGATGTCGCGTAAAGTTTGGGAGAAAAGTAACATATGAGTGCATTTACAATCGGTTCAACGATTTATCGGAAAACAAAAGTTTTTAAACCAATAAAACGTTCTGAAAAGTTCGCTTAAGATTTTTTTGCGCCGTGAAAAATCGTTAATTTCTCTAGCAAGTAAAACAAAACTGTGTCTAAAATTACTAAAGAAATATTCATTACCGTTCTATAATCTTATAGCTCGTTATGAACATTTGTAATAAAATACAAAAAAAAAGTGTATTACCTTCTGGAACTAAAAAACCTTCGGTAATTTTTAAAGCCTCGCTTTATTTCTTTTATTAAATGAGCTTGATGAAAAAAAAATCTTAGACATTAACGCGCCTATTGTTCTCTTTTCTTTAAAGGAAAAAATTTAATTAAAAATCTTCATTAAACAGACTTACACACTTTACATATTTTAATATTCCATCACAAAAGGTATTTAAACTTACGTGCACGCCTAGTCGTATAAATAATTGCCATCTTACCTGTAACAAAAAATAAAAAGTTACAAATCAATTTACAAACCGTACATTTAAGCAAAAAAAAACAAAGTTTCCCTTCTCCAGACAAATTAATCAGCCCAATAAAAATCCACGCACGTCTTAGGATAATCAACTATCCCCTCGCGCTCCAGATTCCAAGCTCAAACTTTCCAAACTCTTCGTCTTATCATTTCATGCGCATCGTCTCTCGCGAGAGAGAATCGTCCAATCCTTCTTAGCTTGGAAAAGAGATCACCAGGATTAACCATACGCTCGACGCGTAGTAAGACGCGGATACGCGAGAGGCAGGGGAGAATTATTAACGACGGTTAATAACATCATTGTTCGCAGTCGCAGTTTCGGCTGGGAATGAACGAGCTTGCGCGCGAGAGAGCCCCGAAAGAGAACTCTTAGCTTCGCAAAACTGCCTTTCACACACATACACACACTCGCTCTCTTACACACATATACACACACACACACACAAATATATCTACATATACTTTGGCCCTTTGTTGAGCTGCGTCTCGTTCGCGAGCCCTCGCTATCTCTCTCTTTCCTCCTCTTCTTCCTCCTCCTCCGCTCTAATTCTCATTCTCATTAATTATCGTTAATTGGACGGCGCGGCCGACGAACGAGAACTACGCCCTATCGTGCGCTACTGTTTCTCTCTCTTTCGCCTTCCTCACTTTTCTCTTCGCCCTGTCTTGTAATTAATGAGACGCGAAACTTTTTTTTCTCGTAAAGTTCATCGCCCCCCCCGCCCCTCTCCCTGTGCCTCTTCAACGCTGTCTTTCAACGTTGCCATTGCGCGCGATGACTTTTTCATTCGTACTCTTTCTCTCGGCTCCGACTCTGTTGCAGCGCTCGCGTCTTCAGATTTACGAGTCCCATACGAAGCTGACTGACAACGGCAGTGACTTTTTCTTTTTCTTTTCACTGGGTTTTTCTAATATCGCCGGGGTAAATGATGCGCCGAAAGTTGGACTTTAACAAATGGTGTAATAAATGTTTGTAATTACAAGTGCCCGGGAGGTATGGGGGGTCGAGGGGGATTTAAGTGAGCTTGCAACTTTTTAATAGGTCTTGGGTAAGCGTGTAGCTCGGCTCCTTAATACTGGGTATTACAGGAATTTCAACTTTAACTTCGTTATATTATGTAAGGTGCAATTTTGATCATCAATTTGTACTTGGAAGAAATTGATTATACGCTCGCTTATCTTTCGCCCTCCTCTCGTCCTCCGCTCGACAAATTACAGTCGTAACGTTAAAAAAGTACTCGTAATGATTACAAAAATTTCCTCATCAATTACACGTAATTCCAATTACGTACCTCAATCGCGTAACCGCTTAACGCCCGACGTTATTTCTACAAACAATTGTCCAACGTTAGAAAAGCACTATGCTTCGACACCGCCTCCGGGTCTCGCAAATCCTAATCCGTCCAATTCCACAAAACCGGAAATCCCTTGTTTATCCAAAAAACAAGATCCCAAAGGATCCAAATCCAGTCTTATCCGGTCCAGTTCTCTCGAAATCCGCGCGGAAAAGAGAATCTAAAGCCCGAGGTCTTCGCGTTCAATCGCAGAGGACAGTTTCGCGAAGGCGCACCTTGGCGCGGACGAAACAGAGGAGAGATAGACTCGCGCGTTGCCTCGGACGTTTTATCTCTCGCGGTCTGTTGGCGATGCTGGATGCGGGTTTTGGGAGGTGTTTACAGGGAAAGCGTCTTTTGTGCCCGAGACACGCGCTTTGACGCTGACGACGACGACGCTGCGTCTCGCGCCATCGTTTATTTGTACGAGCGCTTGAATAACGCTCCGAACAAAGACTCGACGCTTGAGCAGGAACTGCAAGGTTTCAAAACAGTTTGTTTACGGCTTATCGGTTTGTTTATGGCTATCGCAAAAATCAGCGCAAATTAAACCTCGAAACAATTTGAAAATCAATCCGACAGACACAAGGCTTTATCATCATCGTGTGTCCATCATGCAAATACTCGGTGCGCACGGGTCGTTGCTCAGGCTGCTTATATATACATCCCAGAGTAGAGACACCCCTCGTCTTTCGCGTCTTTGTCGTCGGCGAACACGCGCCGTCATTTGCAGCCGTCGACTGCCTATCAAAATACTTATTCCTCTTCCCCCACCCCAACCTTCCTGACGAACAGGCAAGGAGAGACGTCGATCCAATACTTTCGTCTCCCTACCCCCGAAGAATATCTCGAGCTGCAGGCTTATGCGAGCTCGTCGTCGGCAACTTGGCCGATTTGCCTGTCGATAACCGGCAGTGTAACGAGAGAAAAGCGAGAGACTTGCTCATCCCTTACTTTTCGGACGATTCTCCCATACTCCTGCTTATGTGTCGCTGTGACGCTGCTGCGGAGCGAAAGGGGACGCGCGGGACTGTATCTCGCGCGTATTCACCTGTCAATGTTACGAGCTTAACCGACGGCTTGTAAACATTTTCGAATGGCTTTCGAGGACGAAAGACGGACGTTTTGATAAATTTGAATGAAAAATTTGTTCGGTTCGGAAAAAATTATTCATTTTGCTATTGGAGACGATCGATCGCGTGGAATGGCTTTTTCACATAAGTTGATTGGTTTAAAAAAAGAATTTGCTTGAAGTGGTTTATGAATACTGCACAAGTAAAATTATTAAGAAAATGAAAAAAGAAAAACGTGTAACGTATGACACACCAACTTAGATCGCGCAAACTTCATTTCGTTTGCGAGCGACAGACTCGTTGGCTCCGTGGAAATTGAATTTTCTACCCTGCAGGCGTACGACTTTGATAAAAAAAAAAAAAAAATAAATAAAAAATAAAAAAAAGAAGAAGACACGATACGTCTGAATATCAATACGTATACCAGCATAATAATCTCTCTTCATCCCCAACGCGTCACTCACCAGGCCACGTCGATCCGGCCACGGCCTTTCTTGAAAAAAAAAGAAGTATAAAAAAAAAAGAAAACGACAAGCCCTCCCCCGCCAAAAGAAAATAAAAACATTAGCGCGGACAAGAGGAGGATAAAATATGAAAAAAAATTCACGGCAGTTGGAGTTCGATCGGTAACGTCCACTTGCTCACATAGCAGTTGGCCCATCCAACTCGTGCCAACACGCAGACGCGCGCAAACACACACGCGCGGAGCGAGAGAGAAAGATAGAGAGGGAGGGGAAGAGTGTAAGTACGCAGGCGTGCTTGACCCGACTGGGCTTTCGCACGAGAACCTGCCTCACCCCCTCTCGCGCGTATAAAACATAGCGAGAGGGAGAGAGCGAGTCCAGCGATGAAGAGAGCATCAGCCGCGTGCAGCACAAGCTTCGTACACCAGTACAACGGAGGGAGGAGGTCGATCACACACCAGTGAAAGAGGAGGGCTGCGGTACTTGGAGTGCTGCAGGCCAGTGTAGGGAGGGAGCTTGAAGAGAGAGAGAGAGAGCGCAGTATGTTACGTAAGCTCGAAAAGGGTGCCGGTTCGGAGCAATGCAAACGGCTCATCTTTTTTTCATTCCCTTAATGTTTTTAATGCCTTCTAGCCGTGAAAACCTTTTCCGAACCCCACTCCCTCTCCGTCTCTACATTATCCTTGCCTGTAATACGAGCTTTCGAAGCGGGAGAGCGCAACACGCTGGCGAGCGAATAATTCCTACTCTCTTCCTGTCCGAGGAGAAGGAGGAGGAGTTTGCTTGGTGCAGTGGAGCGTGATAAATAACACCGACGACGCTCTGATGAATAATTCGCTGTAATGTCGATTACGAGGGGAATTGAGGAAAGAGGGGCGGCGGCGGGGGGGGGGGCATTGGAGGACACGTGTACGCCTTGTGTTCTTGGCTGCGGCTTTGCGAAGGAGATTTGCATGTACACGCGGGAGGTCGAGCGAAAATTGAAATTAGCTCGGGGGAGAGTTTAAGGTGGCGGAGTGTATTTTCCGAGGTTTAGCTCTGCGGCCGGATTTGGAGAGGACTAGGATTGAGCGTGCCGATGGGGATGACTGGCCGAAGAGAAGAGAGTTTGGAGAGCGAGTGAAAATTGTTGGAATTGGTTTTGCGCGGATTTTTTTTTTCATTTGACTCGTTTGTTCGGCTTGTTTGTTTTATCGAGATACACGATGGATATCGACATTAATTGTTTGAAAAAATGTGTATGCTTAGAAGCGTTTTGATAAAACATTGTTTTTAGTGTGTCATTTTTTCGTTCTCGCGTTTCCTTTGAACAACTTTACTAAAAATGAAATGGTTGCTCTTTGAAATCAGAAAGTGAAAAATCATAAGCATTTATTCCGTCAAAGATACATCGGTTATCCCAGCGGCGAAGAGAGATAAACAAGCCGAGAGTTAAGAAAAAAATGAAAGAAAATTACTACGTCAACCGGAAGTGTGAATATGCATTTGTTGAATCGTGAGAAGGCAAGAGCGAGGCTAAGAAGAGGAAGAAGAAAAAAAAGAGAGGCTTCGACTTTTCCGTTCGCCCCTTCGCAAAGTTTTATCCAAGTTCGTCAGCTTTTGAAGGCGTCCACGGGCATGAATAAAATGGAGGGCCGGTATAAGACCAAAGTAAAAGAAGCTCAAGCGCGAAAGAAGTCAAGGGAAAGAGGATAAAAAAGTCGAAGCTAAGGAGTGGAGGGGGGGGGGGGAAGACGACGGGAGCAGAGAGTAACGTCGCGCCGAAAGTCGACTTTGGCGCACGCGAGCGTGGCCGAGAGTGCGGAAGAAGAAGAGGAGAAAAAAAATAAAAGGAAGAAAGGAGGAGGGAGAGAAAAATAAGCAAGAGGCATATAACGGCGGCGGGGTCGGTTCAGCAACAAAGAGGCGATTCAATAAAGCAGCAGCGCGGCATAAATCAGCCGTGAAATGCGAAAGTCTGCTAATGCCTATAATGCGACGGGCGAAAAGGGAGAGAAAAATAAGTGGCGGAAATAAGTTATGCGCCTATAAGGCCAGCCGCGTATTTTCCGGTTAGTCCGGATTGTTCCGAAAATATGTTGCCTTTTGGCTATTCCCCCCCATATCCCCTACTCCTCCCTTGACCCCGTGTCGAATGGATTTAAGCGCAATGCAGTAAATAACAATGAAACCCGCGTAAGCTGTGTGCGCGTGTATACGCTATGGAAAAAGAGGTAGGTGAAAGGCTACTGGTTTCTTATTTCGCGGCGCTCGCGAAAGTTCACAGGCTCCGAAAGTTTGAAGTGGCTCTTGGCTTAATTGAATATACACGCGGCAAGCGGAAGATTCGAGGAGAAAGAGGCCGGCGAGCGAGTAAAATGGTGATAAACGAATAAACGCGCTGCTGCGAGAGAGATAAAGAAGCCTCGTGCGAGGGTTTAAACGTTTCTTTATTTTTTTGGGTTTCGGGTTTTTAGAACGCAGGGGGTTTAAAGGAATTAAACGCACTGGGCAAAAGTAATATTGTTTGTCGTGTGTTTTTCTTATTATTATTTTTAAATATGTAATAACGAAATAATGGGCTTTCTAATGGGTGTACGTAGGATTAATACCGAAAAGATTGGATTACGTAAATGGGTTAGCCTTGCGTTTTATCTTGTAAATAACAAAATGGATTTTACATTTCTCGTAATCTTCGTTGTTTCGTAATACTTTAAGTCGTTCGCTTTTAGATATCGACTTCTGTCCATTCTATTTATCGATAAACGTGAGAGCAGCGTTATGATTCCATTAAAAATTCAATGCTGTATTTCAAAAGAATAAATTTATTCACATTGTTCAAACGCGCATCTTTTACCAATTCACGAGACATCACTTTCTCGGTATTCGACATTACCGTTTTCTCAAAAAAGAAATAAGCTCGCTACTCTAAATCTAATTTACCCCGTAAATTGAATTATCCAAACGTGTACATTCGGAGAAAGAAGAGCGACGACACGTCCTGTGGGCACACGTAACAATTGACTGACGCCGGTTGTCAATTGAATTTATCTTAAAATTTCAAAAAGCTCGCTCGGTTATTTAAAGAGGAAATTGAGCTTTCAAACGGAGCTAACGGAATTTACCAATGTTCAAACTCGCCTATCCCCCCCCCCGAATCACGCGTGAATGTATCACAATGGAAGCTTTCGCTAATTCATTTCTCCGAACCACCTATAGCTTTACAAACAAAAACGAGCTTTTACACATTTTTTACAGCCAGTTCCGCCACAATATTTAAATACAACAGCGTTTAACAGGCCAGCAGGCGAGTTGGTCGCGACAACAACAAAAAAAGGGAGGCTATACAGCGAACAACAAGTCGAATCCTTATCGTCCTTTCGAGCGTGCGCGGCGATTAACTCGCTGGCATCCCCCCCCCCTCCTTCCTTCAACGCGCGAGTGAGAGTGAGCCTCGTCAGCGGGCCGGCTTATCGCGGCAAGCGACGAGCAGCCGGCTTTTCCAAACGGCTCCACACCGCAAAGCTTAAACTGTTCTCTCTCTCCGCAGGCCCGAACTCGGGCGCTTTGAATTCGTCGGTACGTGAGCGTCCGGTTGTACGACGCTGAATAGCTTACATTACGTTCGCGTGTATTTGGCCGAGAGAAATAGTAGTATCGTCGCTGCACTTGGCTTCTCCATGCTGGCCAAGGTATACTCGCGCGACCATAAGATGGAAACAAGTTTTATTTTTGGGTTGAGGGATACGATTAGAGAGGTCGTGTTAGAACGTCGCAAGTCGCTGCTATAGGATTTAGAAAATTGAATGAAAAACGAGACAAGTTAAAAAACAGACTATAAATCCAACGTTAAGAGGCATCTGAAGAAAACAGAATCCGCAATGAGCGATATAAAGAGTAAAGAGAAGAAGCTAAGATAGAAAATCCTACCTCTCGCGAGCACGCGCTGCAGGTAAATCCGATCTGGCGCCTCGCGTACACCGTCGTCGTCATTCCCAAGCGCAGATAGTTTCCAGCGACCGGCAAAATTGTCAAAGCAATCTTTTCGCTCGGCGCGCCTCTCATTTTTTATTCCACAACCCCCTCCCCTCTGCCCGCCATCGATCCATTAGCGTGTCGGAAGTTTAACCGAATGAGACGCGCTTCGACGCTCGCTTCTTCTTCAAATTTCGTTTGCCATTTGTAAAATGCTAAACGAACCGAAAACTCTCCCGAGCCGACAGCTTGCAAAATTACTGCTAAAGCCCCGCGACAAGAGCACGTTCGAATCGATTTTCGAGAGATATTAAGATATCCGGGCGTACAGCTGCAAAAACAGAGTGAACCGATCGAAATCTCTACGCTAGGTGGATTAATGCGAAACTAACGAGCGGCTCCGTCGTTTGTTGGCCGACGACGTCGTTAGTGCGTTTCTCGGTATACACGAGAGCGCCTCTCTCTCTCTCTGTGTTTTCCCTTCAACGATTATGCCGATACAATCGGAGAAAAAAAACTTTCGGCTAAGACGACATTCGAGCCTTGTCCCGATGTTTTCACTCCCCCCCGCCCTTCCGCCCTTTTTTCTTCTTACCCCGCTTATTTGAATCTCGTTAAATCCGTTCTTAGCCTGTGGTTCGCTCGAGATCTTAATCTCCAACGGAACTTTTTCTCTCTCTCTCCTTCTTGTGAGAACCCGTGTTTTTTGCGAGAATACACTTTGGCAGAGAGAGAGAGCGCGAGTGACTTGGCGCTTTAAGAGCGCAGCTTAAAGTCAGTCGGAGAAGAGATTTTTCGTTCGAGCGAGTCAATAAAAAAAGTAATTACTCGTCGATAATGGAAAAGCTCTCGTGAAAAGTGCAAGCTCGAAGGTCTTGTGTAGCTTCCGAATGGGAATTACGGGGTGGTAAGGGGGAAGTCAAGAGAAGAGAAAAATTATGCAACGCGAGCTCGCGTGGCTCGGCTATTTAGCCTTTCCTGGGATTCCGATTCTCCAGATTGTCGGCTTTACAAAGTACTGTTATTTCAAGAATTCCGTTTCATTTTGATTCGGCCAGTGAGGAGAGACACGCGAACGAAGAAAAAATACTGCCGCGCGAAATCGATAAAGCCACGTGGTGCGCGGCTTTGAATATACGCCGCTTTTATTTTAGCCCGGCGCACGTGTTGCTTTTATTAAGTTGCAGATAAAAATAACGAATTATTTTTAGAAGCGACTAGAGAGAGGCTATTTGTTTGGGCTTTTTTTTAAAAAACAAATGCAAATTTTTTGAGTACGACATATTAAAGTGCTTGTAAAATAAAAACTCGTTTTCCCGTTTTATTTACAATGTTATTTTTACACTATGTATCGAGGATGTACGGTCTGATTATTTTTAAAGCGAACAAAGGGTGGTTAGAAATAATAGTCCTTTGACTTGAAGAGCAATTAAAATGACATTATTAAACGCTACGTAAGAATCAGGAAAGCTCTTTGAACCACTAAAGAGTCCTCTTTTTTTAAATTCCAAACCTTTACATATAACTCGACCATCGAAGACCAATTTACCTGTTATAAAAGTATAACGAGCAAACTTAAAGTCAAACGTCGCCGGCAGAAAAATAAGCTGAAATTAAATAATTACAGCCGGCAAAGCAACGCGATAATTGAACGAACGTCGAGCTTTTCGAAAGGTTTACCCTCTCCCCGTCGCCCAGCGAAATCAAAGACAATTATCCTAACAGCTGTTTTCCCGGGGTAAGCAGCTCCCCGCACGCAGAGGACTCGATCGTTCAACTCAAACAAAGTCATTAAGACATTCCCCAAGCCGAAACAATAGCCCCCCCCTTACCGTGCCATCCAATTCCACGAAAGAGCAAGCGCATTCGGAGGCCCTGCAGGCGCGCGCGCGCTCCAGACGATAATTTCAGCAGCGGCTTCTACCGCTATACTGAAATTACCGTATTTACTCGTATTCGCGGAAAATAATTACAATTGAAACGGGCCATTCGCCAGGCCGCTTACGAGAGACGCTTGTCTAACCAAATGATTCTTCGTGTCAAAAAGTAGTTTGCCTTTCGCTTCGACGAGCAATTTGCGGCGCAGTCGACTCACTACCTTACCCCTCGGCGTCTGAAGGGAGAGGGAAAAAAAAGGGGGCGAAAACCGATAAGTCCAGTGGGGTTTTCGAGGCTTTTGAAATCCGACGATTGGACCACCAAACGGATACGTCTTGGAGAGATTACAGCGATTCGCTATTCTTGCGATCTCGGGAGAGAAAATTATTTGATTCGGATTAAAGGAGATACGTACCCAGGGCCTGATCTTGATTTTTATCACGCGGCTCTTCGATAATTGCCATTTTAACGTCGCAATTACTCCTGAATTATTGTAATAAAACCTTGCTTTTTTTCCCTCTCTCCAAGTCTATTCTTTAGTGTGTCACTCGAGGGAGAGGAGAGAAAAAAAAGGATCTGTGGCACGGACGTGACTGACCGAGTGGCAGGCGTTTTATTTTAGAGCTTAGCGCTGCTCTCGAGAGGAAGGGAGAAAGAGAGTGCTCTCTCCGCCGGTAGGATGCGCGCGTAATCAATATTGACTGCCCCCGTTGTCCGACCATTTGCCACTTTCTCTACTTAACACTTATTATTGCCCCGGCTTAAGCCCGTGAAAAATGATCTCGCCTTTCCAACTCGATTTTACGATCGCCTCCGCGTTTAATGATCTTGTCGCTTTCATATTTTAAGGACTCTAATTACATCTGAGAGAGAAAGAGAGAGAGGGCTAGGGAAGACTTCGGTGGACCGTAATTAAAGCTGTATACCTTCCGCGTAAAGCAAACCTTGACAAGCGTAAGTCTCTCGGTTCATCGACACACGCATAAATTCGACTGACTCTTATATTTCCCGCTCCATGAGCTTTATCGGTATTAAAGTCTACATCTGGGTAGAGTGTCTCTGGGGTTCATTAAAAGCGTAACCTCATCATGACAATTAATCTCGTAAGAAAGCCTCGGCGCGAAATCGTGCCCTCGTCGTAATTCACCCATTGCCGCGCGCGCGTGCTTCAAATTAGTATAGTCGCCCCCTCCTCGTCGAATCGCGATTGCGCGCGTGACTTTTGCAAATTATTAAAATTAACGCGATGAAACGAGACTTGCGAGCGACGAATTTTCTCTCGACTGTATACAGTTCGTTGCTCGAGCATTGTACCAATGCCTATGCTAAGTATCAGGTATAATCGAGTTGCACGCGAGACGAGCGTAAGACACGCCGACTGATCGTTGCTGTAAAACAAAAGAAGAAGATCCTTTACAGCGGAATTAATAAAGTAAGAAATCCGTCGTTAACGCATCTGTTAAATCGTCAGGGGATCAGCTAACGCTTAAACTAAACCTATATCGTATTTCTCGCAACAGAATTTCGGGTGTAAAGCCAGGGTGGGGCGCATATCGTACTCAATTATCCAGCTGGAGAACTGTTTCAACAAACGGAGCAAGAGAGATAGCGAGCCGGGGCTTAAGCTCTCTCGCGAGTCCTCTTGCAAACGAGAGTAGCACTGGCGAATGCGCTCTTTCCCTAAACTCTGCGAGCGACAGAACTGGACCAGCAGTAGTTCATCTCGACAAATGGCGCGGCAGACGCGAAGAAGAGAGAGGAAGAGAGGGGGGGCTGTAAAGCCGACAGCCGGTATGCTGCTGTTTGCAGATGTGGGTCGGCCAAACCAAAATGGCCATTGGAGATTCGAAAGAGGGAGGAAAGGGGTTGTGATATCGCTTCTAGATCCATAAGTCATGAGAAGTGAACGTTCTTGTGTTTGAACTCGGTCGAGAGGGAAAGAGAGGCCGAAGATGCTTGTTAGAATGTACAGGCACGCGTGGTCATTTTTTTTTCTCTCTCTCTTGCTGAACATGTTTGTTCGCGATTTGGTGGATGTGAGCGACAACCAGAATTTTTGGAAGGAGATGGAAAGAATAGCGGAAAGTTTATAAATGCGGTGACAAAGGAGTTTTCTGTGTGTCAAATGATATTGGATATTTAGAAGTGAGGGACATTGAATTTCGTGGATTTCTGAATTGATTTTATCGACAGAAGACGTCAACTTGTACTTTTTGATTAATATTTTCATTGCTGTAAAATTAATTAAGGGCTACTCTAGTATTTTGATGATTATCAGATTTAAGTGGAGTTTGATTAAGCATTCACTTTGTAATTGAGTAATTTACAGTATTAATGTACAAATCTACTTATTAATAGATTATAAATTCGATTGATTAATATTTCACGTTAATTAACATCAAACTGAACGCGCTTTGGCGATATTATACGCTATTACGAATTCACAAACCAATAAATTATATAAATTGCCTAATAACCCACCGAGCAACAAAAAAAAATGAGTAGTCTGACGCTCCCTATACAGTTGCATACAACATCATCCAGAAATTTCCTCGCGACCGAATTTCTAAATAAGCATAAAAAAATTGATTGATCACACAACGCACATACTTTGGTACCCCCAAAAAAAATTTTAAAAAAAAAGTAAAAATTACCCAAGGCCTCCAATAGGAACATCAAATTCCTCGTGCACTTGCCTATCGCGGGAAACCAAGTGAAAAAGAGCGAGAGCACGACAAGATCGAAGTGAAAGTGCACCTCAGCATAGCCGGGTGAATCGGGGGGGTGGGGATCAGAGGGGAGGATCGAAGCCGAGAAGCCCTCCCTACGATTGCGGCCACGTACGCGGGAGTGTTTGCAGCCGGATAGGAAGGTTAGCGAACCCTGTTCCCGTGAGAGTGAGAGGAAGAGAGACAGACAGATCTAGAGGGAGAACGAGAGAAAGAGAAAAAGAGCTAGCCCGTGGAGAGGAGTAGGAAGGAGGCTGGCGGTGGAAGGAAAGGGGCGCGGGGGGAGGATGAGGGGGGGGGGGTAGGTAGGTGTAACACGCTCGCTTCAATTATCGGCCGATTCAGACACTCGACCTTCCCTCGCCCCGCACTCCAGCGCGTCTCCCCGGCGTCGTCGTTCACCCGAGCATCACCACCACCACCCAATCCTCCCTTCCTCCCACCAGGCCGCTAAGCACACAGGTTATAACGCGCCGACACGCGAGTAGTTGTCCCGCCGACTGTAATTATCGGTTTCCGAGCCAGTGTCGTCGTTTCGCCCAGCCATCCGGGACTTATTTTATATGCGAAGAGGCTGCGGCTCTCTCGACTCTACCCCGATCGCTCGCGAGAGAGAGAAAGGGCAGGCCGATAGGGACTATTTTCCCGTTTTCTCGCTTCCTTCGAGAGCGCCTACAAGGTTTACACGCGCCTCCTCGCGGCTTCTCTCTATCTATCTATCTCTTTCCTGCGAGCTCTCTTTCTTTCTCTAACCGAGTGTCGTTCGAGTATTCCAATTGACCTGAGAAGTGTGATTTTAACGGGCATGAAAAAAAGGGGAAGCCTCTGGTATTTCTATTCTATCTACCTCTGTCTCGTTTTCTTCTTCTTTCTCTCCCCCTCTATCTCTTTCTTTGACGCACTTGACGTCGAGAGGACAGAGCTAGGAAATTCAAGGGGCCAGTCGCATGACGCTTTATTTATAGATGGTTTCTCTCTTTCTCCTTTATTCTCTCGCGGTATTTTCCAAAATCAGCGTTCCTCGAAAGAATCACTCGGTCAGCCGGGGGTTTGACAGGCTGAGAATATCGTCGAGATCCTCGGGATAAGGAGTTGCTTAATCAGCGAATAGGCTTGTTTACGGAGAATCGAGAAATAAAGCGCGCACTTTTTGCGTATTTGCTGACGCGCTTCGATTGCCGATATGTTGACCAACGTATCTTCGCATACAGTTTATCCGTCTAATGTCTGGATCTCGCAAGAAGCCAAATGTAAACACTAATCAAAGCCCCGATCGCTTAATAGCGTCAACAAAAACATCGGTTGATCAGCGTTGAATAATTAAAAAAAAAAAAAACAATCTCATAAAAGGCGTACACTACACGCCATGCCCAGGCTGTACACACGGCGTATTATTGCAGATTATCATCCGCTTCATTATCTCTCTCGCGCGCTCTTTTTCTGCCTTATAAATTTCCCCCCTTCCACCTTTAACGGCGTACGAGCGGAAAGATTAGATGCCCTATTTACTCCGCACAAAGAGCAAACGTACAAGCGCTTCGCAGCGAGAAATTACGAAACTATAAATACAGGCGACACAGTGGTGATCCGAAAGTGTCGTCATGAAGAAAATAACAGGCCAATGCGCGCCGGGGCCTATACACAATGGCTCGCGTATATAATAGCCGCGCGCGCGTGTGATGAGAATACGTCGAATACGCGCAGATGTGGACGATATAAGGGAAAGAAAAACAGTAGGAGAGGCCGCGAAAGAAAGAGAGAAAGGCAAGCCCCGTTGTAGATCCGCGCGTGCAATCAATATAGCGGAATGCAAGTTATTGGTAGGAAGCCGACACTTTGAACTTCCCAAGGCTGCGGGCGAGAAGAGGGCATGAGAGGCTCGAGGCGTCGAATGACACCGAACTAGGCCAGCAGAGCGTTTCGCCTCTCTCTCTCTCCTTTGCCCCGGGTTTCAGGCACGTACTGCTCCCTTTCGACTCTCTCTTCCTTCTTCTCGCAAACGTGTGCTGTGGGCGCGCAGTCCTATATATAAACTGTATTTTTTCCTATTTTATCCTCTGCAACCTCATTCTCTCTCTTTCTCTCTCTTTCTCGTCTCGGCTCGCTAGTACTTTTTACCACGTCTCTCATTTCGAGGGGTAAGCTAAAAAGCTCCGTAATATTTATCCTTGCCCTGCATCTTTACATATAAGCGATATATACATGGCGCAAGATAAACTGTTGCAATTTTACGTCGATCAAGGCATTCGTTCTTATACACCCACCAATGAAATTCTCTTATTTTCAGTGCGAGCGTATTTTCGATTTCCCATCGGACGGATATTATGTTTCAGAGTAGGGGAGGGGAAGGGTATATAAGAACAGCCGAGGGCGTCTTTACTTTTGTAAATCGCACGATAAGACGTTTCATTTTCTTAAAGGCATCTGTTTTACTTTATTTACTTTATCGGATCTGTAAAGGAGAAGTAAGCTAGTTTCTTATAGAATATCTGGCATTTGCAAAATGCAATTCGATATTAATTATTCGCGATTCAATCGCGTTGCTCGGTTGTTTAAATATAGCGATATATTGAAAATAGAAATTAGATCAGCATCGTAATATAAAACCTACCCTGACAAATTTCCAACATTCGTGTATTTCGGTTGAATTTACATTATTCATGCGCGCAATGTCGTTTTATATTGCTTGCCACGGGAAAGATAAACATTTATATGCCGTGATAAAATTCAACATTTTTACATTTACAACAATTCTTATCTATCCCGCAAAAACATGCTGTAATTTTTCGCAAAATATGCAGATAACGAGCCGCATTCGGATCCCTTTCTCGCGTAAACTATAAAAAAAGGGCAATCGAAGGGCAAAATGGAAAAAGAAGCATCAAGACCAGACCCGGGGTGTAATAAAGCATTTTGCATTACATGCGACGCGCTCGGGGGCGGCTCGGATAGATTTGATAAAAATTCAGCGAGCCGGAGGAAAGTCGCCGGCAGACGAGACGAGAGACGATACTCGGCAGACCGAAAAAGTGCGCGGATGAAGGAGAGTGGGTGGAAGAGAGATGGAGAGAAAAAAAAGAGCCCAGGTGTCCCGGGGTGAAAATTACGAGGCGCCGCGTGGGGGTAAGCCTCGAGCGAGTAAGGAGTGGCGCCGAGAAGAAGCAGAGAGAGAGAAAAGTGCGTATAAAGTGGAAAGGGGTAGTCTAAGCCCCCCTCCGGTCACCGCGTCCCTCTACTGTCTTCTGCTGAGAGCAGTAACGGATTCTTTCGATTATTTATCGGCGTAGCCGCCCTTTTTTCGTAAAGCAGCCCTGGCCAAGATTTGGCGAATTTCTCGGATAAGGGGGGATATATCTTGCTGGCCGGACGAAAAATGCATGGATGGGCGGAAAAATAAGGGGACGCGTTTTTTTTCTTTTTTTTTTTATTTTTCTTTTATTCGGGAGGGCTTTCGCTTTCTTTCTCTTTCTCTGTCTGTACTGCTGCGAAAAATAAAATTGGAGAAGTGTGGAGAGAACTGCTTACGTTGCGGTTATTCGGCTTTTTATATATTCCTTTTTTTTTATTTAATAAACCATGCCTCCTTTTTTTAAATTATTTTAAAATATTGGACTATTTTAAAAGACAACAATAAGTCAAATTGACACGTTAGAAAAAAAAAACACTTCTCCCTAATTAAATTACTCGCCGGAGCGATTCACCAGCCAAATTTTTAATTTCCGTATCGCCTCTCAAAAGTCCCTTTTTACGAAACTCGAAGAAAAAAAAACAACTTCAACGCCGCGTTTAATCTTTCCGACTACCAAACATTTTCCCAGCCAAGGTAAAGACAGTTCTTTAGCACTAAAGATAACGCAGATGAAAACTCCAAGCAAAAGCCAAAGATAAGAGAAGACCAACAAAAAAAAAAAGAAGAAGCCAAGACACACGCCTTTCCTCACCCAAGCTGTCTTTTTTTCCCTCTACAGTACACTCCCTCATCTCTCCCCTTCCCTCATGCACCACAAAGATTACGCTTCCGAAAATCAACTTCAGAAAAAGAGAGGCGGGTGTATTGCAGCATTAGCAGCAGCAGCTGGCTGTGCCGTCGTCGAAGCTCTCAGTAAAGAGACTCACAGTGTGTACCCACACACACACACATGCCATCTCTGCGGCTTTGCCTCGATGAGAGAGAGGGTATATCCGAGTTAACAAGTCCGTAATCTCGAGACACGCGCGCGCGTGCGATGTGCATTATGATAGCAAGCGGGCGGATCTATCTTGCACGCCAACTAGATTACCGCGCGCTAACTCAGGCCCGCACACCTGTACGCTTTATATCGAGGCTGCCGCACCTCCCGACAATGCTGACCTGCCCTCAGCTATTCCGTCTCGAAGTTTCGCAATAATTAAGTCGATGGGAGGCCGTACACCGCGCATAGCTCCAACTTTTAAGCCAGTCCCCCTTGGCTCACCTCTCTCGGCCAGCCTGGATCTCCGCAAGCAGCTGGCCCGAGTTATCCGCAACTTTGCCGAGCATTAGCAGACCCCTGCCGTTCATTCTTTCAGCTCGGAGAGCCGACAGAGACAGAGAGCAGGGGGGGGGTGACTCAGGTAACTGCTGGGGCGACTTCCGTCTAATAAGTTTGCACGCGGCTAAGACAGCAGACACCGCCGCTCCAATTAGCTCTCGCTCCAAGTGACTAGCTGATGCTCTCCTATATAGAGCGTTGCTGCAGTTTCGCTTTCGCTCGAGATACACCGCGCCAAGTATATGCGCCACGCTCTTTCTTGCTATCTCGGTGTTTTTTTTTCTCACTCACTATCTTATCTGGCGTGTGCCTTCTTTTACGAATTTTTATTCAGTATGTATGGGTGAGTATGCGTGTACAGGCTATGCATGTATATATGTTGGCTGTATCGATTTAAAGCGGAAGAATTTTCTGCTGAGTCGGCGGTTGTTGACTTTGCATAAAAATCAACTACTTTTCGTAATCGTTGCCCCTGCCGTCTCGGGCAGTGGCTTATAAGATTTTGAAAAAAAAAAGAAGAAAACAGGATGAATTTTATTCTAATTGGAGCGAAGTCTCGGATTTATAAAGTCCGAAAGCTTATTCGAAAGATGGAATATTAAATTATTACGTTTAATTAATTATCCCAAGTAAAAACGTCGTGCTTTCTCGGTAACATCAAGAGCGCGTAATCAACTCGAATATTTACCCCCGCTACGACGCTATATATCCAGCTAATTCTGTAAAAGGCCCCCTTCCTATATACATGCAAAGCAAAGTAATCCCAGGAAAATACCGAAAGAGCCTCTCCCGCTGCTGCGCAATCAAAATTATTAAACGCCACGTTATAGCTCGAATAAATAATTCATTCGACTCCATTACGACCGATACCCAAGATTTTCAGCTCTCCGCGACTAGGCCAATCCGCGCGCTCCCAAACTGCCACGAAAATGAAAAAGCTCCTCATTCTCGTCCAATAACTTATACAAGAAAGAAAAAAAAACGATAAAGAAAAATTTAAAACGTCTATCCGGAGAGTATGAAAGGGCCCCCTATTAGAGCGTGGAGCGCGAGTACAAATTCGATCGGCTCCGAAACGACGGCTGCGCCAGCGTTAAAGAGCCACTCTGTCGCCGATTACAACTCGATCGTTCAGCAGGCGTTCGCTCAATAATGCAGGCGAATGATCGAGAGCGCTGGGCGAGTCTATATACATCGGCAGTACTTAGAATCTCGGCAATGGCTTTCTCGCGAAACCGATCGCTCGGGCAAAGTCGATTAACTCGGCGGGGGAGCGGAGCTGGCCAATAACCCAGCAGCCTGTCTCGATTGCCTCATCTCCACTCTACACGCTTACTATATACGCGTAGTCGCGCGAATTCAATGAAAGCAAAGGGGATAAAAAGTCGCGGAGAACGCGGAGGAGGCTAGCGGGTAATAGAGAAAGGACGGAGTAGCCGCCTAATTTGCAATTAAGCGCCGGACCGAGAGAGAGAGAGAGAGACCAGCAGGTTTTAATACTCGCCACTGGGCTTCCGCTCGATTGTTCCACTCGCCCGCTCATCTCGCTGGCAATTTAATTTTTCCCACCCGAGCTGGACTCTGCCTCTCTGGCCCTGCTATTGCTACTGCTGCTTTAGCCCTCTTCATCTCTCTCATGCGATTTTTCCCTTTTTTTTCTCTTTCTTCTTGTTCTTGTCCACCCCAGACTTTATTTTGCCGTTGAATTGAAGCTGATGAAAGCGTTGGAAAAAGTCGCGCAGATGGGTTATTTACCCAAGGCGCATCGGCCGCAGTATGTGGCAGGGTGCGTGTGTGTGCGTCAACTGTGTGTGTTGCCAGTTCGACCCGGGCAGCGCGTCGACTCTCTTTTGTTGGCGTTGTAAAGTGGTATGAATTATTCATTGGCGCTCTCGTGTCGGGACATTTTTGAAGAAGAACACAAATGCCCGCGCGTGCGCCGCTTATATCCTGGGTATTAAAAAAAAAAAGAAAATTGCTTATTGTTTGCTGATTCTGGACAAACGGGCCTCGCGGCGGATCAATTTGTTTAAGCGCGAATACGACTGTCGTGTGTGTATCTCGTCGCGAGCGAGCCCCTGGGCCAATGAAAAATCGAAGGCAGTCGAGCGTAATTGAGTTTTGTCACTGGCACCAGGCGATTAAAATAATCTTCGCGCGCGAGTTTTGATTTAAACAACAAAAATAAATAAAAAAAAAATAACGCTTTTTCTCTTGTGCCTGCCCAACAGATTGAACAAACAATAGATTTCGAGATAAACTGGAAATGGAATTATTACACGTTCGTAACTCGCGCGTCCTTAATGCCCCGGCTATTACGAGCTTTAAAATGAATTTCGTTTGTGTGCGCGCATATAAACGCATATTTACGCGTATTGAATTTTCAAAACGGCTGCTGCTCACTGGGCTGCTTGCGGCGACAAAGTTATCAGCAATTTCGCTTGGAAATTTGTATTCAAATGAATATCATTAAAATGTAAACAAATATTTACACGACGGCCGAGCTATCCCTGCCATTGTGCCAGGGGTAGAATCAGAAATCAAGCCACTAAAGCGACCCAAGGATCACGCGCGCGCACTTTAAACGAGTTCTCTATAAAATTACATCACAGACTTAACGGATTTTTCCTGATTAATTGTAAGGTTAATACAATTACTTGGATAAAGTTCGCTCGAAATTTCGCGGGAAAAGTTAAACTCGGTCGAAAGTTAAACAAAGGGTACTCGGGCGCGATAGCTTGCAAAATTTTGAAAACCCACGTTGAAAATTCAGCAACTGTGTTCAAAGACCTTGAGTCAATCTCGTTACGTATTCAAAAATCCATTTCCAACAATTGCGAGCCTATTATGTGAAAAGTAGGGAAAAAAATTTAATCTTGGTATCTGAGAAAAAAAGATCAAGAGCGGAAAAGTAAAATACAAGATTTCTCGAGTGAAAACTTGTTTTTCCCCGGCGCTTTAAGCGGCGCCTCTCGATACAAGCGCGCCTGATAAATAAAGCGTGGCTGAACGGCGCGACCGAGTGTAAAAGGAAAAACTGGGAGTATACGAAAAGCGTCGTTGTCGCAATTTTCCGAAACACGACGTTGCGACGTGTAATTCGCGAGGGACGAGTTTTCGTGCGCGCTAAGGACGGGGAATAGGGAGGGAAAGAGACTGGAAAGGAACGGTAAATGGAAAAAGTTGAGAGAAAAAAAAAGAGAACGTCGAGACGAAACAGTTGAAGGGAAAACGGTGGGATAAGGTAGTGGGAAAGATGTGGATGGGAAAAGTTGGGTCGGGGTAAGCTGTAGTGCGCGGGAAAAGTCCAAAACATGCTCGATTAGTTTTTTTTTTTTAATGAACATTTTCGAGCTTTCTTTTCCTATGTCTCGTATAAGACTTGGCTATCGATAGAATTAATCGCGAATACCATAGCGTAATTTAATATCTACCAATGCATATATGAATATATACATTTTCAGAAAAGTAATTGTATTTGGATATTTCATCGCAAATAACTGGGAAGCGGAACGCCGGTATTCCTTTGGCTCGTGAACTTTAAATTAATATTGTGATTAATTTTCAAACTAAAAGCTACACCTTTTGACCATACTCACATATATATATTTGTAATGAAATCGTTACAGGGATGCAAATTTTACAGTCGAAGAGCGAAAGAGAGAGAGAGTGAGAGAGTGTGTGTGTGTGTTCTTTAGCGCAAATAATAAAAGCGTCGCGTTTTGCGCGTAATGAATTCCGTCGCGCAAAAGTGAACCCACAGAAAACTTGACGAGATTACCACATCAAAAGTTGGCAAAACGCCGTGAGCCGCGGCGTTGAGCGCACAAGAGAAAAAGTAACCCTATTTCCGTACACGTACGCTCGCGCGCGCCCTAAGCGTTCGTTAGTTACGCTGAGTCCTCTCGACCTAACCCGCACGGCTCGCAAATAAATGCGAAGTAATAACGTTTAACAGAACACAAAAAAAAAAGGAGGGAGCAAAAAAAAGCGAAATAAAGAAAAACGTCAAAAGCGCTTGTCACGAATTAAACCGGCTGCCACGAGCATATAGAGCTCATTTACTCTTTTTCCTCGAGTTTGCAAGCTCGCTCCAGCCGGCTGTTGTAACGTTAAAAAATTTAGCAACTTAGTCGGAATAATAAAAAACTAAAACCCCTGCCACCGTCAAAAGCCAATTAAAAGTTCATTAGCCTTGTGACAACGACGCGAAGCAGTGGTCTTCATTTGCTGGTATAAGAAATGAGACGACAGTGGAACAAAATTCAATGTTTGGATCCGAATTTTCGTTATACGGCTGACTAAGCAGGCTCCGTGAGCTTTCGCTACCTCCGGCGTCATGCGAGTCTAATTAGACTGTACGAGACTGGATATTCCGAAATACCGGAGGACCAAACGCACCGCAACTGGTATTTTCGGAGATGCGAGAGCTTCCAAAGTCCAAGGGTTGAGGTTCTCCGGGATCGAGCGCTACTAAACACTTGCGGTTGGGGGTAAAGATGCCGGAGAAACCGAGCAAGTGAGATTGGTGATTTGGACGAAGTTTCGCTGGTGAAGGAAGCTTTTCTCGGTATTAAAGCTTTACGGGGACTCGCTTTGTTGAACTCACACACACACACACACACACAAGTTCCACGTGGACATGCAATTTACTTTGTATTAATGTCTTTCGAGAACTTGAGCTTATTTCCGTCTCTCTTAATCGGTTCAACATCAAATTTTTTGGTATATCCGATTAAATTGCAACGGAGCTTTAATAGAAATGAGATTATTACGGATGGAACAAGTGTCCATACTCATTTCGTGTCTCACATTGAAACTCGAACCAGAGAGACTTAAGTAGTTTCAGAGTTCAATGTTCTATTAATTATGATGAAGGATTCTACAATTGCAGTTGCAAAATATCAAAATTTACTTAAATAGAAATTAATGAGTACTCAAAAGTAAATTCAATGCTTTCGTATGATTTATTTGAATTTCATTCAAGTGCGTACTCGATAAAAAGTCGTGTCTACTAAAATACTCATTTTTTTATCGAATAATCTTACCTTTCATGCCGAATCGCATTATTTCCACGCGCTGCTAGCAAACGTCGAACTGCTGTATGGATGCAGTTAAGGATATATTCTATGAAGTTGCTGTAAACCAAAATTTGATTCTCAGCATTTACAGAGGTGAACTATCAGGGTCACATTCGTCAATGGATTAATACTCTAGCAGCATCTGAAATAGACATTTATTTATTAGCATACTGTAATTCAACAAAAAATGATTGGTTTTTTAAAAATAAGTTTTTCAGGTAACTGTTAATAATAAGCTCAATATAAATAAACGAATAATACAATTTCCATTCGAAATTTTTTAACGAGTTCTAATTTGATTTATTACCAGTTAACGCCTCGCTGAATGTCTATAGCTCGTTTTCTTTTTCGATGCGAACTTTTCTAGGTATATAATGCGCCAGACTGCCACGCCACTGGTAAATTGTTAGTCCCTTTTTTTTTTAATAGAACAGAAGCTTTGAAGAGCTTTGAAAGAAACCAGAACTTTAAACAGAGCCCTGCTATTTCAGAATTTAATACTTCAGTATCTGACTAAGGACCTTACGGCTTTATCCTTTGAAATAATGAATCAAAAAGTGTAATTATACAGTTCTCAAACGAGTAATTAAATTCGTTGTTACACAGAGTCGCGAAACGCGACTATTTGACAACTGAAACACGGCTTGAAAGAAAAGCTTGACAAGCTTTCATCCACCTAAAGTACACCAACCTCTAGAAAAAAAGGAAAATTCTCTATCGCAAAGTAGTAGTAACAAAATAAAAAGGAAAAAAATTCCATTTCACAAACCTCAAAAATCGTAAGCCATTCAAAGCAGATTTGCTTTACTCACAAATCCCCGGTGCAGGGGCTTGAACGAGCATTGGTAAAAATGTAATTCAGCTGATTTTCCCATCGAGGCAAAGGTACACGAGCGCAGAGCGTGAAGTTCGCGGGAGAAAACGTAAGGAGGACAAAACGCTGCTTCGGACTTGTAAACACAAAAAGGAAACGGGCAGAGAGGAATGCCGAGAGAGAAGAGAGGATCGAAAGGGAGAAAGAAACGAGAGGATCAGGAGTCTCAACGCTCGTGGCTGGTACTGTTTCTCGGATTTTCCCCGAGTTATTTTCGAGTTCCAGGCCGCAACGGCCCAAGCAACGCGGCTGAGCTGTACGGGGGGAGGAAGAGTCTCGGGCGTAAGCCACGTCGTAAATTGGGGTTATCAAGAAGTGGAAAGAGTCCGCGCGCGCTGGGGAAAAAAGCCGAGGGAAAGGAGCCAAGTCTAGGAAAACGTACGGACTCGGGGGCTGGTGTATACGCTATACCGGGACTCCTGAAATTTTCTACGGACTTCAAGCTCGGCCTTTCTGCTTTTCGGTTCCTTCCTTTTCTTTCTTTCTCTCTCTTTTACGTTCTTGATGCCTGTCTGCATGTTGCAGGACACGTACGTGACTGAGCAATGACGCGCTTGGCAAGCTATGGTAGGAATGCGTCGAGACCCTCTATTTTTTTTGTTTCTTTTTTTTTTAACGGAGCAATTTCGTGCCGATTACTTGGGGTTATTTGGAAAATTATTTAGGTAAGAGGGTAGTAAACTACGGTGGAACTGAGTTTTTTTAAAAAAAAAAAAGGTTTCCAGAATATTTGGAAAATTTGAGATTTATTACGCGTTCTTCTTTTACTTAACTGGTATATTTTTGAAATATCGAGTAAAATTAATAGACCAACATTTCATAAAAATTTTTTTTAAATTAACCACTCAAAAGTCAAAAAGACGTTCTGGACATTGAAGAAAAAAAAAAGAAGAGTTTAGCTCCGTAGCGAGTAAGCTCTCTCGTACACATGGGCAGTCGGAAAAAATTTAAGCGCCACGGAGAAAGTTTCGAATTGAAAAACAAAATCTCATCCTCGAAGCGTCTCGAAAGTTCCCCCCCCCCCCCCCCCATCTCACGGACACTCGCGCACTGATATATTATCCAGGCGGGTAGAGCACGTAGATTGAACGGGGATAAGTATGCCTCTTCTCAACGCTCTATTCCTCTCTTTCTCGTCGTGTGTATTGGCAGTGCACTCTTTTTTTCCCATAGACCCCGTCGTCCTCATTCACTCGAACTTGGCTCGGCTCTCGAGAGCTCTCTCTTCTCCACCTTGGCATTTCCTTTCTTCCTTTTCCAAGCCGCAGCGCGAGAGGAACGAATTTTCGGGCATGCTATTGTAACGCGATTTTCTTTCATTATTTTTTTTTTCGTTTTCTTTTTTGGAGCGACGATTGGGTCTGAGCACATCCTTTTTTTGGGAGGATCGGAAGAAGCGAGGCTCCGGAATCAGAGCTTTTGTGAATCGGGTATAGATCCCCGGAGCTAGTTCTCGCTTTAAAAAGGTGGAATTGCAAAAAATAGAGACGTTGCCTATGGGGGGCGGGGGGGGGGGGAAGGCAGGAGGGCAGCAGCTATTCTTTAGCCTTTCAACTGATCACGTGGCGCTGTCATTGCTCAGGGGGGACCGAGTATTGGAAGAGTCCAATCGTGAAATGGACGAGTTTTCCGAGTCTGAAAGGAGAGCGCACTGTTAATTGCTTTTTAATTAATCTCCTCTCCCTCCGGCCGTAAAAGTGAAACAGTCTCGATTTTAATTTTACCTCGACCACTTTCTATTTCTCTCTCTCTTTTTTTTCTCTTTTTAATTATCGTAAAATTAAAATATCGCTCGCGCAAAATAGCCGTATTCCCTTCTTTTCCTCTTATACTTTTATCATATCCGATAGAAAATATCGCCGACTAAATCTAATATTTTAAACTTTCCCGACTTCCACGGCGCAATGAGAGAAAGATAGAATAAGAGACCACGCGCGCTCGCGCACGCGAGAGTGAGAGAGAGAGAGCAAGATTTTAAAGAATCTCATTTTTAAAGCCGATAGATCCTATCAACCGAATTCCATATTTCTCACCGGCAATCCTTTCCCCCTCCTAGAAATATCTACTTTTCCAATCTCATTTCTAACGATCCGATACCTTCCCTCCCCCTTCCTTTTATTTCATCCCCCGATCTTCTCTCCGTAATAAAACCCCTCCCGAAAAAAAGAAAAGTATAAACGAGACACCATTCGTCTATTAATAACCTTCTTCCATCCTCTCTCCCGAAAGCCTTGTATATGATTTATAACGTCTCTGCGACGAATCGAGCCCTGGAAAAGTTTGTCGGGCCGGAATAAAAGTTCGTCGGACGGGAAAAAGACACTTGGCGCACGGTCTCTAGCTCATCAAGCACCGAAAACAACCGATCAAAACTCGTCCCTTCACCTCAGCCCCTTCCTCCGTGTGCAATGGTGTATACACTCCGGAAACCGACTGCTTGCGCGAAGAAAGAGAAAAATAATGACGAGAGCGAGTGAGAACGAAATTGAAACTGGCGAGGAGAGAGAGAGAGAGAGCGCGTGGAGGGCGGCGCGAAAAAAGAAGCTCAGAGTACGCAAGCCGAGGAGGAGTAGGTTCTTTTTTGACGACGACGCTGCTAGTGGTGATGGTGCGGTAGAGAGACGACAGCCAGCGAGAGAGAGAGAGGGGTTGGACACAAGGGCTCGGAGTCCGCTTTTCTTCTCTGAAAGCGGCCCCCACGCGCATAAAAAATTGCCGGCGAGGCCTAGGTCGTCTCTCTGTCTCTCGCGGCGCCGATAAAAGACACCGCAGCGAGCACACGCCTCAGACTAGAAGCGCACGCTCTGGCGTATATTCAGCGGAGAGTCTACGCGCAGTGAGAAAATCAATCTTTCGCTTTTTTTTTCATTCTTGACTTTCCCTACGTCCGGCTGCTTGACGCTTTGTTGAATCGCCGAGGCGATAGACGATCACGTGGACACGAGTTGGATTTCATCGATTTTGGGGGAAAGGGGAGGGGGCTGGAGATGTTTTCGGAAGGTGATTCTTCAAGGAAAGATGGGGCTAATGCCGAATTGAGTTTGTCCACTTGATTAACGAAGCGTTTAGGAGAAGCGAAGAGGCTTGAATCAATATATGTAAGGCCAACTCGGAAGAGCAAACAAACTGTATATTCGACTCTTCCCCCTACTCTCCGGAATGATCTTTTTCTTTTCTCGGGAATTCGGTTGTTACGACATATTTGTATACTATACACGCGGGTCCCCCGTGTATGTATACAGCTAAAGCATGCACAGTGTTTATGGCAAATTTTGCGAAAATTCATCGTATGACGTTTCCAGAATTTGCTAATATACATCGGAAACTTTAACCCAGTTTCCAAGGAATTCAGGCGACTGATATACGTATAGTTCGAATTATCCTCGTGCTCGCGCGCGCGCGCTCGTATAAGTGGCTTAGAGCATTTGGATTTAATCAGTTAATGTTTGCGAGAGAACATTTTTTTTCTCCTCTCTGCATCTCAACGGCATTCAGTTGCGATTTATCTAAAAACACTGAGTATTTCAAACAAAGAATAACAAGTACCTATGGGTTCTATACGATATACGAAAAAAAAAATGAAAACAAAAAAACAAGAATAAAAACGTAAAAACCATAGAGCACAATTTTCCTACGCGTTTACATAGAACGCACCGAGCGTCGACATCATCGTTCATCCCTAAAACCATCAGGCTGAAGTCTGAAAAGGAAGAAAGCGGCCGTAGGGTCTGGCGCTGAAAGAAATATGAGACCGTCCGCAACAGCCTCTTTAACAAGCCCCGCAGGAGGTTGGCCGAAGGAGAGCGAGAGAGGGTGCGAGAGCCGAAGTAAAAAGCGCGCGAGCACCCCATGCGCGCGCGGCACACCTCGAGGGAGAGAGAGGGATCGAGCGAGACGCATCTCGCGCCGTTTTACGTCATCCCTCGACACGCTATACCCTCCTGCCTCCCCCTCTCCCACGCGCCCCGGAGCCTGGCCAATCGTTAGGTCGGTTCTCTGGCGCGGAGTCCAAATTCGATAGGGAGCAAAAGAGAGAGAAGCAAAGACGGAGCCTTGGATCTTACCTTGAGATTCAAGTGGTTTTTATATGGCGCTTGGGTTGCAGCTCCTCGGACGTCTGGCGGGCAGTCGCGCGGAGAGCGTAGCGCGCTGCTGCAGCTCCTGCGCTCTTGTGCTCCACTGGCATTGCAGCTGCATGCGCTCCGATAGAGAGAGAGATAGAAAGAGATGGGCACGCGATGCTGTGGTATACACGTAGACTAAACCTCGTGTGCTGCCCGCACTGACGCTATCTCTCGCTCTCTGCAGTAGCCTCTTCTATCCTCCTCTCTTTCACTCTTGTAATAGCCCGCGCGCGCACTGTGCAATAATTCCCCACTAAGAGCCTCCTCCTCCGCCTCCCCCCTCGTTATACCAGTACGCGCACTCTTGGTCGTCGACTCTATTGTGTATCGGGCGCGCACTATATGTACCAATCGGCCGAGCACTCGCAATCAATCGTCGATGGGCTCTCCTCCAGCTTTCCAGCAGCGTTGCTCAAAGAAAGCCCCTCGCTGCCGTGCGCATTCTACAGGTGCACGCGCACACACCTATACAGAGGCTCTCTCTCTCTCTCTCTTCGGCCGTTCCGCACTTGCCAAGCGTTATTACCGCGAAATCGAGCAGGGCCGCCGAGAAGCTCTCCACCTCTCGCAACTTGCCATTGAAGAGGAACGACGAGCGACTCCAGGGTCACATGGCCAGTATTCCGAGGAACGCTTACTCTCACCCCCTCTCTTAGGCAGCACGCGCGCACTAGTTAGCCCGGGCGACCGCGCGCTAACGTAATCGGCACGTGTGCGCCACTCTACGGCCAGACTCGGAGTCTCCGCGGGAGAGAGCTTTAAAGACTCGAGAGAGCTGAGTGAAGCGCGCGCGCGCGCCAAAGGCTAAGGACGACGGCTACAGGGACAGCTCGATCCGAGCTGTAGCTCGTGCCGAGCGAGACTGACTGGGGTAGACGCGCGCGCTCCGCTGCTGCTGCTGCTGCCTGGCGAGAGCGCGCTACTCGGAGCGGGGAGCTGACCTAATTCGTACTCCTCCTCCCCCCGCGACGTCCTCCTCGTATACTGCCTCTGCTGCTGGGGCAACGTGCGCGCGAATGCTGCGTCGTCGACTCGAAAGAGCAAAGAGCCCTATCCCTCGCTAAAGTCCTCTCTCTCTCACCCAGCACCGCATGGATTATTCGTTTTTTTTATTCTTCGCTTCTGCGAGAGAGTTCGGGCTGATTTTTGAGGTAAGTCTTTGCGGATTTTGAATATGCTCGAAGTGCAAGGGATTTGTGAAGGCACGCGTTTTTGATAATCGAATGGCGGCCCTGAAACGCGTGGCTTAGCTCTTGTAAAGTGTTATAACATCCCCCCGCCAACGATCACCTCCACACCCATCGTTCTGGCTCTGCTGGCTTTCAAAAGGATCGACGCTTTTTTTTTTGACGCGTGGGCCTTTACCGCCTCTTTTTGTTGGCTGAAAGAACGGATTACGCGCGTACACAGAGGGAGTCAGCCGCGCGACCCCGCGGCGATGGCGGGGGGAGAGCAACATTTTTTCGCAGCTGATTGATTTCGACATTTTTCACGCCCCCGGCATCGTTGGACGCTTTCGTTTTATGAGAACGAGAGAGAGAGAGACACCCCCTTCCCCGCTCCGACGCCGGGAGCGCGCTAACGGCCCGCGTGAAAGCGCAAGGATCAATTGAGCAACGTGTGTTTCGTCGAATCTAGTGATAAAAATCATCGTGAAGGCCGATGATTTTTAGTGCTAGATCATCAGCTCAAAGATAAGCTCGTATAAAAGTATTTGTCAAACTTTGAATTTTTAAAAGCGATATAGCGAAAAGATTTAGGCATACGCATTACTTAACCTCTATGTGTAGCAGTGGCGGCGCTGTTTACATCGGCAACTACTTCGAGCTGTAACGGTGGCACCGACGCGAGCAGGTATGGCTGAGGTAACGGCTTTCCCGGTATTTTGGAGCAACAACAACATAGCGACTCCGACTTTGAACGATTGTTTGTATACGAAATGGAATAGCCTCGTCTGATGCACCGAAACGTAATGTTACGTAGCCGATATTTTACGCCGAAGTAGCGGCGCTGCAGTAGCGACGAATCGGATTTCTCCAAAATGTACGCATACAGCAGTTTTGCTTTTCAATTATTTTTCTTCCGTGTAGTTGAGCATTAATATAGAAGTAAGTACACTTTTATAAAATTTTAACAATAAGAGCTTCGAGACTTTTAACAAATGTTCAGACTTGAAAAATTGAAACTGCTGATAGCAATGAATATGAACGGCCATTATTGTGCCTCGACTTTCCAATATTCTAATTTTCACCATTTTAAAGCGCATTCAATAGCTTTTAGAGCTTTTCTTTATTTAAATAAAAAATGCATTTCCTCGATTTACCTACGTTTAAATTTATGTTTCGAATGTTAAATGTTTTTTTTTTCTTTACCGCACCCCAGTAATTTTTTTTCCGAATCATCGAGTCAATAGCCTTAATGCTAACGATAAAAAAAACCGTTTTTCTGCTTCTATAATTTTGAAGTGAGCGAGAGTTTAATGCATTTCTTGAAAATTACGAATCAATCTAACATAAAGAAGTGCAAATAATGACGTTCATTTACCTTTTATTTCTTGCTTTTTATTGCTGTAATAATTTTCTCTTTTTCCGCACTTGAACAAAAAAATTTTTTATCTTGCGAATAAATTGAATAAAAAAATTGTGAAGAATGTATGCTTGAAATTCCATATTTCTCAAACATATACAGTCCCTAGCCGCGAAAAAATGACATAATCTCCCTGTCTACCCGTTCTCTCTCTCTCGCTCGACTTTTTCATCTTGCCATCGCAGTCTCTACGTCTCGGGCTCACTTATCGCGACACAGTGTTTTTCACTCTTCCGAATTGCGTATGTCTTCACTTTATGCTTAACCGTGACGACGACAGGTGTACGTGCGGGCACTGCTTCTGAAAACTGAGCAAACGTCAAGTAAGTTTGCTCGAGTATGTTTGTCCTCTTGTTCGTTTGCTCATCGTCAACTTTTACTATTGCTGTATCCGCTCTGTTATATTTATTTTTTGTACTTTTTCTTTTTTACATCGCCAGCGCCAAATTAAATACGGCAAGTAGATCGAGCCTGGCGAGATGAAAAAGCGAAGACTAACAGAGAGCAAAAGAGAGCAGTACAGAAGGAGGGAGAAAGGGCAATGCATTTACGCGCTGAGCAAGCAAGTTCGCGATCGAGAAAATGCACAAGACGAAAAGAGAGTAAGATATCGCGCATAGAGACTAGCGGAGCAAAAGGACGAGAGAGAGAGAGAGAGAGAGAGAGAGAGAGAGATGAAAAAAAAGGGAAAAACGAGGATGAGAAAAGTTTCGAATAAACAAGTTTTTCCTGGCAGCTCTCTCACTTTGGCGCAAAGCGACTGTGTGTAAGTACATTCCCAGGCTCTCTCTCTATAGACGCGCGCGGGCTCGCTGAAAAGTAGTCTGCGGCTGCAGCAGCAACAGCACGCCACGGCTTCTCTCCCCCCCCCCCTTCCCTTCTCTCGCTAGCGCGCGAGTGCTTTATATCGGCAGACGAAAGTTTATTTGATTCCCAGCGCAGCGGCATGCGCGTATAGCCCTCCTACCCCGTTTTAACTTGTTTTTCGCGCTCGCATGCCGAGGGAGAGAGAGAGAGGCCTTCCGCGCCTCGTCGAGCTTTATGTTGTGCCGCGGCGCTTTCTGCGGCTGTAATTTATAACGTTAGCTATAGGGGAGGGAGCTTTGATGATGCATGGGGGGCCGAGAGAGGCCGAACGGCTTCGCGCCGCAAGAGCCGTTAAAACCGTCGCGAGTTTACGCGCCTATAGTGTAGGCTTTATACAAGGGGCTGGGGTGGTGGGGGGGGACGAAGAATTTTAAGCGGCTAAGCTGTACCGGAGAGCATAGGTTGTGGTTGAAAATTTTGCTAAATGCTTTCGGGCTGCTGTAACTTGGCTTTATCTCTTCATGATTTGCGGCGATGAACAGGTTTTGTACGATGGTGAAAACGAAAATTATTTAAAATTTAGGGTAACATATTGAAAGTTGTTTGATTTTGTTAAAATAAATGCTTGGATTTAATTTTTTTAATTTTGAACCGGATGATAATAGACATTTATAACATGTTTAATACATTGTAAAGCTTTATTCCGTGGGTTTCGATCTGAGTTACTTTTTTTTTTATAGAAAATGCTAAATATTTTATTGGCAGTTAGTAATATTGATGCGCAACCTTATAACCCAGAGACAGCTCATAAATTATAGAATTTCTTTATAAAAATTTCTTTACACGGTATTCCACTTGTAAGCTTTCTATCATTCGAATTTTAAAGAAAGCTTTTAATGCCCTGTCAGTCGAGACGCAAAGTGGCATTACTGATTAAATCATAATTATAGAAATGTATTCAACGAAAAATTGATGTCACATATTCGATATTAAAATTGCAAAGCTAAAATTATTTTTATTTACGAATTATTAAAATTCCAACGAATTTATAAATTCTCCAGCTCCATACAAAATTATATAAAATTCACCATTCAAATTTTCAAAAGGTTCAAATTAATTTAAATTTATATCACAATATTGAAATGACCTTCAGTAAATATTTTCAGAAAAAGAGTATTATATAGCTTTTTTTTCAAAGTATGCTAAGTAATAAAAGTCTCTTTTCATTTGAATACTACATTATACATTGCACAACCTAGTTTATCCTATAACTCTTCCAGAATTAAAAGCATCATATTTACAACAACAAAAAAATATTCTCCCGGCACGACGTTACAATTTCATTCGCGTAAAAAATTTTTCCCAATCTCCCGAATAATCATCAACCGCGGCATAATTTTTTTCCCCTCCCAAAATAAACGAGCATCGGAGAATCATAGCGTGAAAGAAGCCAAAATTTGATTAATTTTTTTTCCTCCTCGCCCGAACATCTCCCGTAAACATTTGCAAAACTAATGACTTTGCGTGCTGAGGGAAAAAAAAGCTCGAGCGAAATAAAAAACTCATTTACATCATTGAACAGGGGCTTTCTCCCCCTGCCCCCCCCCGTCGAGCTACTCTCATCAGTCACTCCCCTTGGCACTCCTATCGTCAGACTAACGCCAAGCATCCCTCTCTCTCCCACAAGTCGTCAAACAGCCGCCACGAAGCCGAAACGCAAAAAATAATTCAGGCAAAAGAGAAAGGTACGCGCCGATAATCGCGACGAGATACTCGGCACGTGCATAGAGAGCTACGACGCAGACGAGCTCGCGCCGCTCGACCCGTGGGGATGCTGCGGGCTCTCGCTGCGCAGTGATCGATATTAAGGGGACGCGAGGGTAGGGGAAAGGCGGGGATGGAGGGAGGCCGGGATGGGGCCGGAGGATAGGGAGAAGGGTAAAGCGCGCGGGAAACAACCAGCCGGTGCGCCGGCATGGCGCTTCCAGCTCTCTATTCTCCCCTGCCGCTATTACGCTGCTACTGATTTTCTCGAATTTTTAGGCCGTTAAACGAAAATTGCTTTGCCATTATTATTATTATTTTTCTTCTTTTTAAAAAATTTTTCCCTCGATTTTACGCCGATGCTGCTTCGGACGTTCCATCGTGAAAGTCTAGTACTACTTTGCTGCAGATGTGTGTGCCTGACCAATGCTTGACTCGTTCTACTTGATGTATCGATGACCTACTAATCAGAGTAAAAGTAGTGCTGAAATTGAAAAAAAGACCGTTTTGCTTTAACGTACGTTCTAGTTTTTTGTTATTTTTTTTTAAAGTTGTTTGTGTATTACATACGTTGCCCGATGAAACAAAAATTTTTTTTATAATTAATTGTACTGTTTGCTTTTCTGATTAAATACTTAAAATTTTATTAGCTGTGACAATGCATTTCCGATGATAATTATTTTTTTCATAAATTTACTTTTCTCTTGATAAACAGTAATATCGAATGTCATTGTGTATTTACACGCAACGTAAAAAATGTAATTACGAATCGCTCGTTCAGTACGGAACTAAAATTATACGTTAACAAAGATTAAAGTAAAAATACAGTCGTGTTGATAAAATATATGTATGTATATAAAACGTACGCAGATATTGAATAAAAAGGAAAATTTAATCAATACGTTTTTATTATTTACGCGAAATTACTTTGCGGGAGATGTATTTGCGCCGTCAGAGAAAATGTTCTCCTAAAAAGCTGATAACCGAATTAGCGATACGTAAAAAAATTTTACATCAATATTTTACGAATACAGTCACACGAATGTAGGCGGTATAAAGAAAAAATCAAATATATACCATCAACGGGTTCTTTCATCGGAAAATTTATTCGTACACGTATACACACCTCGCACAATGCGAACATGAAGCTTTCAGGCTCGTTTTTAACAAATTGACTCTACTCGCTACCATACGCGGCAACATTTATTTTCTTCTCTTCCCTGCTTCTCTTTGCTCTGCCTCCGCTTGTTACGCTACTCGTTCATTGTCCGTTGCAGATCCTCGAACCAGCGGGTAATCATTTTTTTTCTCCCTCTCTCTCGAGGTTAACGAAATAAAGTTGTCGCTGCAGCAGCCAGATTTTTATGACTAGTTGTACATTTTGTTCTTATTCGAACGCGTATAGTAACTAGCTGTACAAGTTATGGAGTGCTGCTGCGAACAAATGTCCCCCTTCGCGCGACTCTGCCATAAAGCAAAGAAATAATATTGACGCTGGACTCGAAATATCGCGCGAGATGAATTCGTGTTATAAAATTTCCAAATTTCGTGCTCGCGCTTTTATGCTTGAAATTACGAGATAAATTTTTAATTTGATAAAATTTTGATAACGATTATTTATTTATTTTGGAGAAAAATTTGTTAATGATGTTCTGTTGGGGATTTTTCGAATGGCATGTTTTACGAGTATTATTCAGTTGTAAAATCGTACTGTACACAGCGTTTATTGTAATTAATTCCACTTTCAATTCAGGTTGTTTAAAGTACACACCGCAAACGTGTCCGCTTTCTATTCGAAAAGTGATTAACACAAATAAAACCCAAACTGCGCGTGTGCAATTAGATAACGCAAAGTTCCATTTCATCCCTGTTTTGAATGTTTAAACAACTGTACGAGATAAAAATGTGACACCATTTGACATATTTTCCTAAAAATATTTTATTAGTTTTGCAAATTTTAAAATTTTTAATTGGAATAATTTTTCTTAATTTTTTTTCAACATTTGGTTGTATGTCAATGAAACAAAACCATTCTCTGAAAAAAATAAGCTCATAGCAGCTCAGTAAGTTTCAAAGTCCGTATCATAGGGGATTAAGTACAGCAAATATATACAGAACTACTCTATACGTACGTATGTGTGCACATCATGAGTATCCTGTTTCAGCAAATTGGAGCATAAATTCTATCATTAAACTGAATAGCTTTACGATCTGACACTTTTAATTACAGCTAGTTATTTTTAGCGACTCTTGAATAGTTAGCTAATTTTGGGGTAGAGATTTTATATAAATTATATTCTATAGATGAATTTTATTTAAAAAAAATATAATTAAAATTTTATTAAATTCTATAAAATTAATAAGGTTTATTATTTATTTCAACTATATTGCAAACAAATTATAAAAATTTATTAACTACAACTATACAAACGCAAAAGTTAAAAATATAACATAATTCCTTAGCTGAAATTATTTTCTACATTCTTACTAAAACTTTGCAGCGGCTTTGCAAGCTCTTCGAGACTTAGAGATATTTAAAAGACCTTATATTCTGATTATAAACCCTGTTCCACGTACTCGTGGAAAACTGAATAACTTTTGAGGCAGTGTGTACAAAACTCTTCAAGTTATTCAAATCCAATAAATTTGCGCATAATCCAGTTAGTAAAAAATTTTTTTCTCATTTTTAAGACTAATTAAACTTCCGATGTAGGAAAAAAAAGATATTAAATTATCCAATTATAATCTTTAATAAAACGTTAAATTAAAAATCAATAAATTCGCAAAATGTCAAAGCAATATTACAACGCGACCAAATATTACATCGTCATTTTCGAGCACTCATAGCGCCCTCGCAATAACGGAAAATAAAATCAAATCGAAATACCTCGACGTTTAAAAAAAAAAAGAAAAAAAAATGAAAAAAAATATCAGTCTGCAACGATAGGCAAGAGGAGGAAAGAGAATCGCTCGTAAAGTCAGCTGGGCACAAAGGTCGTCAGCGGCACACGGCACTCTAAAGTTTTTTCGATCGCGAAATTACGCCCAAGCGCCACGATCACGTAGCAGCGTTATCGCATAATGACCATTCGGTTACGAGCTCTCGAAGCCCGGCATCGACAGTGTGAAGAGGAAAAGGACGGAGGGGACCGGGGGGGGGGGGTAGTGCGGAGAACGAGAGGCTAGAAAGTTTCTGGCATTTGCGTAAGCGTTTGCGTTTAATCCGCACCGAGAGTATGGCTTTTCGCGCTTTTCACTGTATACGGGCTATCGGTTGCTGCTCCCTCGCTATTGCATAAACTCGAAATAATCGATAAAGGAGCCGAGGGCATTGACAAATTTTTCAATGGGTCACGGAGCTTTATTTGCTCTCGCTATTCGTTGGTCCTCTATTATCCGAGAGACTTTTTTACCTTCGTACGCATTATTGCGGAGCGCGCAAAAAAATAATGAAAAAGAAGAAAACACAATCCGAGCAAATGAATTTAATTCGATTGGACAACTTATTTATTTTGGCTGTAATGCGATTTTATGCCGAGAAGCTGATCGCGTTAAATAACGTTTTCGGTGCGTGTCGCGTGTGGTAATGGGATTTCGAATAGAATCGGTTTTCGATTTGCCATTCAAAGAAATTGCAATACCGAAAAACTTAATTCCTTTTGTTTAAAACTTATTTTTAAATTAAGGAAAATTATAAATTTAGTCAAACGAAAATTATTAGGTCACGGTAAATTACATATCGTTTAAGTAATCAAGCACTAAACTTTGAAAAACTAAGCACTAAATCACTGTATTTCTCATTTTGCCTATTTCTTCTTCATCTAATCTTGGCCCTAGGCTCTTGGTGAAAAATAAAGAAAATAATTTTTCTTTCTTCATGTTTTTTTTTCTTACGATACAAGACTCGCCTTGACTTTTTTTCCTCCTCTACTTTCAAAGCTTCACGACACTTTCGTGTTTCTTCATTTAGGTCTCGCGCGCACGAGTAGGCCATAATGAAAATTCAGCGCAAGCTCACCCGCACATCGATGACACGCCTCTCGTTTATGTGGCCTTTATTGAGGCGATGTAAATGCCAGAATCGAGGTGGTGTGTCTCGCTTTGATATTACAACTCGTTTTGGCAGTAAAAATAGATCGCTTAATGGCGCTCGTGGGACCCGCGGCAATTTACATTTCTGCAACTCTCCTATTGCGGTGTTATTTAAATGAGTGCAGCTTGCAGAGACGGAGGAGGAAAAAAATGAGTCGTAGCCTAGTTTTTAGTGCTGTTATATAACAACGCTGCTCTCGCGCGCACTATCATGCCTACTGTTACACGGGGCTTGAGAGAAAAATATCTTGTTTTGCGTTTAAATTTAAATACGACGGGGTCGTGGCTGTGTCTGTCTTGTAATAATAACATTCTATCCGCCTAAAATATTCCGCTCCACATTTAATTTCGAAAATATGCGGATGTACAATTAGTTGTTGATTTCGCATAGTAGAAAATTGCTTCACTAAAATATTTCATTATAAAGTTAAATAAACGCGCCGGTGCGCGGTTTGACATGAAACGCGGATAATTTAATCATATCTTTTAATTATGTTTTTAATTAAAAAATTAAACGAGCACTTGATTAATTTTTTGCCGGGGTTAACATTTAAATACAAACTATAAACTTGCTTGTCAACTCTTGCCCATAATTAAAAGACGGCTTTATTTATTAATCAATCTTTACTATACGCAAAAATTTATTAAGTAATCCACAATCAGAGTGTCATTCATTTTTCAAACCTACCTCGTACCGTCTTGATTTCACTCTCGAACAATAAAAACGTCATCCTTGCATGTAAGAATGTGTCAGAGAAAGAATGATGTACCTATATTCATAGAGTCACGGACAATAGAGACACTACGGAATTATAAAGTCGGAAACAAGCCTCTTTAGTTCGCTACGTCGGAGTTTAATTAATTTATCAGTACTCGAATTCGACGTGTCCAGCGCCATCCCAGCGGTAATTCAAGTCGCCGTGTGGCCACTACGCGTCCCTACTACGTCCCAGTGTACCGGAGTCGTCTCTCGAGAAATTGTTTCATATTTCGCCGTATCAGGCCAGGCGTGACCCATGGGCTGAACCGGGAAGTTAACCACGGAGTAATAAGCAACGATTTGGAATCGCATAAGCTTACAATTACTATAATTACATTTTTTTCATATTTGTCCTCATAAAATTGAAATTCTATAGTTTTCAATGTTTTTTCTCGAGAAAAAAATATAAAATTTCAATTTTATAAGACGCTTATTTCATAAACGACTTTTATTGAGCGAGAGCTTAGCATATTATTTGTTATATGTCTAGCGTTAGCTGTGTGTAATTAGAAATATCAGTTTAATAATTTTAAGTAGATAAACTCGGAGTCTTGTCAGACAAAATTACTTTCAATACATCAAGAGAGATGAATTAATTTTAGCTGTTTAGCATCAAACTGACATTATTACCTTTTATTATGCATATTATAATAACTTGAAGTTTTGCAAATGTCTTGCATACAATTATATTTTCTAAATGAGTAAAATCACTTTGCGTAAATATACTATTTATTATTACGCTTATTCTACTTGTATTAATAATTTTATGAATTAAACGGGCCAATTTTCGATCGGTAGACAGAGAAAGCCAAGTTAATAGGATCACAGTCATCAACTAATGAAGCGGTAACCCAGAAATCCCATAGAAAGTTTTTCAAGCCTCAGATTACGGGGCAACTTTGAATTATTTTATGTACAAAGGTAAAGTTGTTTTGTCAACACTTAAAAACAACATGTTTTTCATTGAACTCGGCGTCGCCCAATGCGAAGGGCGTCACCCTTCGAAATTCAAGGAAACAGTTTAGAGTCTACAATTTTAAGTTGGCATTTAAAATGTTCTTTTTTTGATCGTGTAAATATTTAAAAATATAAAATAAAACCTCAAATAAAGTATACGTGCTGAAGTTTAGACAAGCCATAAATACTATATAAAAATGGTTTAGAATTATGATCAAGCACGTCTCGTCGGATCATTAAAAAAATGTTATTATATTAAATGTACATCAACCTCCGGCTTTTTCATAATTACTCGGAAATTTTTTGCTCCACATGAAAAATAAAACTTCGGCTAAATGTTTTACATTTCCATGCAGCAAAAGCCGTAGTATCAGCAGCAGCCACGTGTTTTGAATATCAATGTATTTTGTATATACAGAAAGAGAGAGAGAGAGAGAGAGAGAGGCGCAACCGCGTACGTATAAAAATGCCGCTCCCGGTAAAATATGCTTTAGCTTCGTTTCTTTGTTTGTGCTTAAAACGAAAAAAAGAAGAGCGCCGCGAGTAAAAATAGAGAGTAAAATTCCAACTCACCCAAGTTGGCAGGTACACCCTCTCAGTTTCTCTTTTCCTCTCTCTCTCTCGCGAAAGAGAAAACGCACGCGGGGGCGGGGTAGGGGAGGAGCGGGGCCGGCAGGGGCTGGCGAGTGGGGGGGGGGGGGGGGGGGCGGGCGGTAAAAGACGGTGCGAGCGTCGCGCGCGTCGATGAGGCAAGGGTGAATTTTAACGAGCCACCGCCGGGCTCGCGATGAATCGGCTTTCTCAGCCTAGGCTCTAAAATCTCGTTAAAACTTGGCCCTGCTAAGGCCTATTCCTTGCTCTCTTCTCTCCTCCTCCCCCCCCCCGTCCACGGATCGTTACTTTTTCTTTTCCATTTTCGCGTGGCCGCACGACCGAGGCCGCGAGCAACAGAGAAAGATGAGATGCTTCTACCTCTCTCTGTCCCGCCATTCTTGGCTTTCTCCGAGCCAAGTTGGCTGAGCTATGTTCCCCGCGGTATTCGTAATTTCTTCGGATGGGCATGATTTGCGTTTCGTTTGTCGAGACGCGAGAAAATTTCTACTCCTCACCTCGCCATGTAGCCTCAATCCCCCGAGGCGCTTCGAATGTGAATTTCACGTATAAAACCTGACACGTGAACGAAGTATAAGGATGATTATTTGCGCCTTTTTCTTTCGCTCGCCTTTTTAGGGGGAAAAAGAAACTCCACGCGAAACAAGTGTGAATTAAAAAAAGTAAATATTAACGCTCTCCTGCACAAATTATCTTCGAATTATTTAGGCGAGAGGCATTGATCTTGGCGTCGAGAGCGATTCGATCTTCGAGCGCAATAAACAGCTCGGCTGTTGCGCGAAAGAAAGAGGGCCTCCGAAACAAAGCGGCGAGCGCGGATAACGAGATTGCGTCCTTTGCGCAGAGAACGAATTAAGCTAATCCGCGAGAAGCGAGTAGGATTGACGGAAAGTGCTTCTCACATACGCGCGAGCTTTTCTCCTAAACAGCTCTACAGCTCTTAATCCACACAGAGAGCTGCAATAAAGGAATAGTCAGCGTTCCCCGAACGCGCGCGCACACACGTATTTCCGATTCTTTCTCGCTCTTCAAACACAGCCTTCCCTTTGTCCAGCTGTGCCCTTGTCGACCTGTAATTTTATTTGCTCGCGAATATGCGTTTTGTCAGCCCTGTTTTCTCCGTATGTACGGTACAGGCGAGAGACGCTATTGACATCTCGGGGCGAGAGAGGAATGAGGCTCTCCCATATACACAAGCCGCGCGTGCCTACCGCCGCGGGAAATCCGTTGGAGAATTTGCTCTGGCTTTTGTTCGATTGAAAATTCAACGCTTCCCTGGAGTCAACTTGTTATTGCTCTTTTTTATTAATTTAACAGGTTTATCATTATATTAGTGTTTGATTGTTGTATTTTCCTTAGTTTTACTTTTCTTATTTTATATGCCTCTTGTTATACCAGCGTCACTTGCGTTACAGAGAGCGCGTCGTAAGGTGAAGGAGCGACGAATGCACACTGTATTTTCCAGGTCTAATTTGGAAGTCGAGTGGAGAGGAGAAGGAGGAGGAGGCTTTAGAAAGGAACGAGTCGCTTTTGCGCTTGTTTTATGCTGGAAATCGCCGAAACGACTGTCATCGCGGTCGCATTGTGTGTTCTTTCGCGCCCGCGCCTTCAGAGAGAGAGAGAGAGAGAGAGAGAGAGAGAGAGAGAGAGGCGTTTGGTCGGCACACTGCGGGAGTTGGAATTTATGAATGAAAAGTACCGGAAAAATTGCGAGGGACTTTCTAACGAGCGACAAGCGCTTTATGCGCGCAAGTAGACGAGCTTTGCTTTTTCGACGCGCGCGCGCCCGGGTGACCGCGACTGCTGTGTGTGTATCTCTCTCTTTCTCCACGTGTGTGTGTGTGGGAGACAGCCGAAAAAACCTTTTTCTACTTGCCTCTTTGTTCTTCATGGCCTGGATTATTTTTTGGCGCGTGGCTAAATCAATAGCAGGGGAAGAAGAAAAGTAAGCTGGGGCCTTAGTGTCTCCGAGACGATTAAAAACTTTCGGCGCAAATTGAGGTGCTTATGTATGAGAGAGACTCCAAGGGCTTCTCATAGCAAGAGAGGGCTTCCGATTGAATTGTAAATTTTTGCCGGCTCAATGAAATTTGGAACAGGGGTATCTTCTAATTGTTACTGCATTTTCGTTGTCGTTGGAACAATTTTAATGATAATACCGAACATATTTTTTAAGTATTTTTTTTATTTTAATTATTTTGCTTTTTTTGGTAAGAGAAGCGTAATTACGCTCTGAAATTGCAAATATTATTTTTACAAACAAAGAACCGGTTATTTCGGCGATGTTCTTTAGCTTAAGCATTTTTTAATTAAAAATTGTATTTTTAATAACGCACGAATACAATAACAAGCGAGTAACGTACAAAAAAAAATCTGACTTTTCGTATACTTCTCTTTGGAGAAACGGGGAAATCGAAATAAAACATTAAAATATATTAGGCTTTTTAATTCGATTTCCAATTGTTCGGCAGTGGCTCAAAAGATTGGCACTGAAATTCGATAATTCATATCAACTCTTCGCAGCCATTTCCCTTTTCTCTCCCTCTCTCTCTCTCTCTCTTTCTTTCGTGTTCAATTTAATGAGAATATTAACTTCTGAAATTCTTAATCGACTGGCTCGATAAGTACCTACCCAAATTTAATTAAAAGTCGCCGCGTCTACTCAACAATCATTTTCCTCGACACTGCGCTCTCAATAGTTCAAGAAGAATAAACTTCGAGCGCAAAAAAATCACGAAAAGTAAGTCAAGATAGAAAAAAAAAGAGCGAGAGAGATGAGGAAAAAAAAGAGATGGCTAAAAAAAAAGAAAGAAACTCGACAAAGCTCTAACTTGAAAAAAAGGAGAGGGAGAGAGAGAGAACGTTAGCGGACGCGCACGAAGAAGCAAGAGAGAGAAAGAGCTATATGCTCAACTGCAAGAGTTGCATAAAGATAGTCTGAGGAAGTATATAGGGATATAAAATTGAGGAGGGAGGGGAAGGAGGTGGGGGTGGAGGCCGAGTGTAGCAATAGAGAAAATGCGGAAGAGACGGGCCGGTATATATAGCCCCCCCGCTGGAGGAGCGCTTCGGCCGAGCTACGACTAGAAAGGGAAGGAGGGACGGAGGAGGAGGAGGGCTGCAAACGCAAGTAGGTCGCATTGTCAGTGCCACGACCTAAATTCGCGGGAGCGTGAGGTCGTGACCGAGCCGCGCGCGGCACCTACTCTACAGTGTCGACCAGTCGAAAGCTCTCTCTCTCTCTCTCTCTCTCTCTCTCGTGTGGCATATACATGGGCGCAGAGAGGAGCTTTGCTTAGAGCAACCTCCAGGCGCGCGCGCGTCCGGTAATGCCTGATTGATAAGCAAATTGCCGCTATTGTCAATCAGCGCGCGCCGTCCTCCCGCTTTGACCTCTGTTCTCGCAGGGCTTTAGTTTACCTCTTTTTTTTGTCCGCTTTGCCTGCACACGGCTATATAGCCCCGAGAGTGTCGAGAGCTGCTGGGTTAGTTTGTTTCGGATTTGTCGCCGTCGGCGCAAAGAGAGAGAGAGAGAGAGAGAGAGAGAGAGAGAGAGAGAGATGAGCCGGCACGAAATTTCGGACGCCTTTTTTGTTAACACTCGCCCTCCACCCCCCCCCCCTCGCGGACCCGTTTTGCCGCTCTTTTTTTCAACCCTCGTTTTAATGACAACGGCACAGATAGGGGCTTGTCTCCTCTCTCTCTCTCTCTCTCTCAGCCCCTTTCGTCCGTTACCCTTTTTCCTACGTTTCTTTTTTTCTTTCCCGAAGGAAGGGGGAAGGGGGTGAACTCCGTCTTTTTCTCTTGCTTTCATTCGTTGACTTGTGTTGTTTTGCTTTCCTACGCTTGTACAGAATATTTGTCGCGGGAGGCTACTGCGTGCTTCCGTGTTTCTAGTTTATCGCGAATTGTTACGCAGAGGTAAAGGCATCCGCTGCTAAAACGAGAATAAGGAGAGCTGCTGTTACGCTTGATTATGGGTATTTGTTAGCGATATACATCAAACGGGATATTAGATTAGCGAAAACACTGGGGAGAGAAAGAGCCGAGCGAATTTTTTCGATGCCTAAAAATTGGATTTTTATTGGATTTTCGGGAAAGCGAAGCGCGTTATATGAGCCACGCGTTCAGGTCGTTGACTTGGAATATTTCTATGAATATATTTCGCCACTTGTCAATTTTTTTTCTTTTCCTTTTTTTTTATTTTTGTTTGGTCTGTACATTGATGATTTTTCGGGCGAGTATGCATGACGTTTGCGCGTATGAAATATATAATACACATAGATTTTCGCGATGAAAGAATAAAAAAAAGGAGAGACGAGGGATAGAGAAAAATCCGGTTAATGCAGTCTGACGTCCAAGGCATTTATGTAAAGACGTGACGCTGCATATGTATGCGCGCGAGAGGAGGATGCAGATATCTAGGGCACGGCACGCGAACTCGAAAACATTTTGAAATACGCTCTCCGAGCATTAGCAGTTCTCGTGCGGATTTTTGTAGTGAGCAAACGTTTCAGCGGTCACGTGGTTTATATAAATGCACCAAATTATTTTTATACCCGCGAAAGATTTATTCTTGAGAAAAGTGAGTTACTCTGCCAGTTAAAAATTTGAAGTAATGAAAGGAAAAATTGGAAGATGGTAATTTTAGATTGTAACCAAATGAATATCATAGAATAATCTATAACTTGATCATCAACGAAGTCTCAAATATAAATGTGGAAAAGAAGTAGCTTATTCCGATGGTAAACACGTAATTGATAAGTGAAAAAAAGAAGATACAAGTGCACAGCTTTGTTCAAAACGAGTATAAAAACCGGTGAAGGAGGGGGAATGAAAAAAGGAGAGAGCAAAGATTGTAAGCAACTTATCTTGGACAACGGCCAATGTACCGGTAACCAATAGACGAACATCCATCAAGGAGTGGTCAGAGAGTATGTAGCGATTAAACGATCCACAAGAATCTTATCTCTGCCCAAGATCTCTCACAAATAAAAATTAAAATTGGGAAAATATTATCGATTGACTCGAAACAAATTTGAAAAAAAGAAATCAGTAATTACAATTGCATATACGTCCAACGACAATAATATTTTAGCGCGTCTATAGTGTAAGATTGCGCGCAGTTATCATTAAATATATAGTACAGGCGAAATTGCCGATAAAACTAACGACAATACTGCTTGTGACCCTCAATTTCGCAACGTTAATGACACTATAAAAGATATTCCCAATACAAAGACATCGTCATTGACATAGTTGAGCGAGAGTCGATAAAGCAAAGCCCTTAACATATAGAGGACAAACATTCTCCTCCGTAATCGCTGTATGAAAATCGCATATCGTAAAAGGTAGACGGCAGAGCTCGTGTCCAGGTCAGACGAGAATCGCTAAATGCATCTAATTGACACGCGAAGAGGAGTTGCTGGGAAGGGGGGGCGGTTAGAGGAAAAAAGCCGCGAGAGTGGATACATTTGCGGCTGTGCCTGTTAGCCTACTCTTGTGAACTCGTCCGCTCTCTCGCTCTCTCTTGCGAGGGAGCTTTGTAAAACGAATCCGAGCGAGGCTCTCTTATATTTTCCCAGCCGCCAAATGCGCCCTGTACTTGCTCTATCTTGCACTATGCTCCTCCGCGAAAATGCTCTAAATGGCGATGGAGAGTCTGGAGGTGGCCGAGGGAGAGAGAAAGAGGTCGAGTTGCTGTCTCGGGCTGTTGTTCTATATAGCGTTAAAGGGACGGACTTGGCTTAATAATGTTTAACATGTAAATATTTTGTTTTTTTTTATAGGCTGATACCAGTTGATGATTTTGATACGATTACGGGACTATAAGTGGCTGAGTACAGAGCAAATTTGTATTATTTAGGAATCTTTTTGTTTAGGAATGTTGATAACGCAATGGTATGTTTACTCCGTGAACTCAACGACACTTATCGTTATTTGTGACCAATAGGGCTAAGTATTCAGCGAATGATAAAGTAGGTGAGCTACTTTATCATTCGCTGAATAATGAAGAAATGTAAAAAAATGTATTATATATTTTATATAAGTTAAATAACAGATATCAATTATGAATTACAAGGTTTCAAAAGAATCTCTAATTATAAACATTTATTAATTTTCTAAATTTACCAAAAACTACTTTACCGATTCTGTAAGTTCAGTAAAAGAACTAAAGATGGTAGCTGGTAATAGAAACGGACAAAAATTATAAAACTAGTTGTGAAACCTTTATTATTAATTATAGAATTAATTTATAATAAAAATTATTTATATATTTATAATTACCAGATATTTAAAAAAAAGAAATTACTGTAGATTTGCATTAGTGTATACTCAGTTTTTAAAATTTTATAAAAACATGGAATAAAGGTGGTAGGTTCGTATACAATAGTAAAAATAATAATAATCTTGTTTTTAATATGCATAAAAGTATATTTTATACATGTGCAAAAAAAATAACATTAAATACGACTTTGAAAAGAGAGCGCAGTAACTCGGTCGACCGGTGCATTTAAACGTCACGCTTGAGAAACTACAGTCTCGATTCCCTTGTTTTTTGAAAACAAGGAAATATGCATTTGCAAAATTGAAAATCGATGCTAGTGATATTGCCAAGGTATTGCACTCAATAACGCACACTAAATTTTTGTTTTATTGCATCGCCAAGCAATGGATTCTCATTTTGCTTTTACGTACAGAACAGAAAAAAAATATGGACGAACGCATTTGCACAAAGACATACACCCCGAAAAAATAAACATAAAAAGAGGTAACAAAAAATAATATTAATTCATAATTATCGAACTATATAATGTATACTAATACAATAATCGTCCGTACAGCGCACGTATAAAATTTATGTATCACATTTTGTGTACAGCTTGTCTGCTTTACTACGGAAAAGACTAGCTTAGACTTACAAAATTTATAAATTAATGTTAAACGAATATCATTGACCTTTGTAAGTAAAATAAAGTAAAAACGTATACATTGCATTTATGAAATTGTTAAATTTCCACGTCTTGATTACAATTTTGGAAGATTCTTAAAATTAGTTGTGCTTACGTAGCATACCTGCTTACAGAGGTATGCACGCTTGATTATATTTAGGCTTGATATGTATCACACTCTGGCTTTGAACCGAAAGTCCGCGACGCTACTCCAAGCGTCGTGTTTGAATTGATATATTAATTAAATCGTTCCGTGATTATATACGTATATTTGTCGGTTAATGCACGTGTAGTTATTTACATGTGATTGTATTTACACTTTTGACAAGCAAAAACGAACTTACAATAAATATCGTATTTTCATGTTACATTACGTTGATACATTGTCAAAATAAACTTTAACTGAGAATTGTCTATACAACAATTTATGTGCTAAATATGAAAAAAAACTATCTTAATAAAAATTCAGATTGAACAGAAGGTTATTTTGACAAATGGTTAATTAGAAGAAAATAATTCTAAAGACAAAAATTACAATACAATTCCTATTTACAATAATTTTAACAAATGTTTGTTATAAAATAATCAACTTTGCAAACTTTAATTAAAATGGAACTTTTCTAAAAAGAAAAAAAAATTCGCACAATTTTTCTCAAAATATTGTTAAATATCGCATAAAATTTCAATGAACACTGAAAAGTTTCACATTACAGCAATCCAAAGCAATCAGTTTTTGCCAAAATTAATAAAAACTTTATAGTAGCAATTAATTTAACGTTAAATTAAAATTCGAAAGATTAAAAGTAAATTAGCTTTTTGCCCGTTTTCAGCGGTTCAATTCGGCTGTTTTTATTGCAAATGTTAAAATTTTAATCGATCGCACTTTTACACGCGAAGATTCTTAAATAATAACGTTAACTAAACGAAAACTTTCAAAATCATTTCCACGTATACACATTATTAACAAAACAAGTTTCCAGTAGACTCCTTATCGTCTATCTTAACGTCCATCCGTCTTTCGTCCTCGAAGCGAAAGGATAAACCCAACAATGTCTCCTTTAAAAGTCGTCATCCACCAGCGTTGATCATCATCTGTGCGGACAGTATGGTACTTGAGGAAACAGATGGCAGTGTAACGACTTGAACCTAAAATCAAGAAAAAATCGGTAACTTTAGCACAAAATTAAAAAAAAAATCTTTAAATCTCCACCAAACACCGTCGACAATTTGTATTTAAATTAGTTATCGAGTTACCGCTCTCGAGTATCCCCTCCGATCTAACGCGAGAGAGTGAGCATTATTTTTCGTTCTCAAATAACTCAGTACCCCCAGGCATCATTAAAGCAGTCGACTCGCGACACAAATTCCCAGAAGGGCTCAATAAACTCTCAGCTTCGTTTCAAAACATCGTTAAATTATAAAAAAAAGGTCCGAATACAATAACAAGCCCATCCGTTAGCGGAACAACGACGGGAGAGAAAAACTCAGCGTTGACCTTTTAACAATATCCCGCGGTCACCGACAAAAGGTACACACCATTCGACCCTGTCAAAATACCCAACTCTCTCGAGACGCGTTACCGACTCAAAAGCATTACTTCATATACCCTTTGGCAATTTGTCCGAGACGAAAAAAAAGAGAGCAATAAACGAACGATTATCAAAGAAGTCAATTAGCAGCTGTATTGTACATTGGACGCAGTAGCGTTTAATTTTTAAGCCCCCTCCTCAACACCGCTGTACACTTCCGGACGCGGCGTCGTTTCAATTGCAATCATGCAAGTAATTGACGTGGGCTGTCGGCAAAAAATACGGCCGATTCCGTCTTCCGCTCGATTTCCGTCTTTCTTTTTCTTACGGATATATGTGTACACTTCTCACGGAGATGCTCGATTTCATAAAGGTCCTTTTTTATTTGCGCCGTCTTGTTTTCGTGTTACTTTGCTCTAACGTATCCAAGTTTATTTCCAAAGTCTTTGCTGCTTTATTTCTCTCGGGGAACGAGACTAGGCTCGCGCGCGCGTTCTCATTAAATAATTATGTATTTATGACGAGGGCAGCGTGTGTGTAATGGCAAGGGGAGAAGCTTGTTATTAATTTCTCTTACGTCTGCCCCTCCTGCATTAGTTATTTTTATAGTTTTCCTATTTTTTCGGAGGAGAAAATAATCAACCTCGATTCTTTACTAGAAAACGGAATTCTAATTAGTATAAGCAATAGTCGTCTATATATTATTTTCTTCGTAATAGTTCGATAAGCCTGTTTAAATCAATTTTTCTTTTATAATTTTTCCGAATAATTGACATCGAACAAATAATCGAAATATCAGTTCTAATTGAATCGACGGCATTGGAATATTAATCAAGCTGGGATATTGCAAGTACTCACCTCTTGGGATCATCCCTGGTAGTGAATCCATCGACTTTCACGACATTCCAGTCGTCCCTCGGACCTTTCGAGTAGCTAAACGACACCTGTAAAACAAGAGAACAAAAGTCATTCAATAAACTTTTTTCATCGACAGAAACAAAATACAAATAACATTATCACCGCAACGTGTAGTTAGAGAATCGGTTAAAAAAAAAACAATCCGATCGATAAAGCGAGTTTCAGCGCCGCGAAGAAAGTATAACAAATAAAATCCAAGAAGTGTGTCCAGAAATTGATACGTGTCAGTGCTATGGTTATACGGCCACGTGCGTTTCTTTTCTCTCCGTCTCCGCTATACGGCACGTACGTTTTACTCGTAAAAACCAATGCGGCGTTGGGATCGAGTTCGCTCGGCCGTGCGGGGAAAAGAAAATATTTGTCGTTTCCTCGCCTCCCCTCCTACAGACCCCCCAGCGACTTTTTCTTCTCGACCAAACTATATCTCGTTGCTCGGCTCTTTTCTTTTCTTCTTTAACTATTGCTTATTTCTCTTGGCCTCGATCGCCCCATGTGTGTTGTCTTGCTCGACTTTACAGACTTTGTCTGGTCGATCGAGCAATTACACATGTCCAATGAGCGTAAACAGCGCGAGCTACAAACTCCAATCAGCGAAGATCCGATGTTTTCGAAATCGTCCCGACGAAGACTCGCGATTTTAATATCATCCGCGTATTCTCATCGAATCGAAGAATCTCTCCCTTGTACGTAACGGTTAAAAGCTTGCATAACCGTTCAACTCGAAATTGCAATTACTTCGGAAATTACGCGCAGCACTTCGAATGTATAGAGTCGCTAAACTCTCTCGTCGAGCCTCGACGTAACCGCTAAAGTTGAGCTCGCGGCGCATCAGCGCTCGAATCTAGGATAGCCCCTGGCGCGTTCGCCGCCTTATCATCCCTTCTTGCCACTCATCGCCTAAGAACGATCCCCCCCCCCTTAACGCCCGATCGCTATCTAGATGCGTTAACGCACAGAGACGCGGCAGTGGTCGACGTTTGACAAACCGGCCAATGCAGTTCTCTCGGCGTAAGCAGACTCGACTTACACGGCCCGAGGGAGGGCAAGAAAATAGATCTTCTTATCGAGCCTACTGCATCTAGGGGGGGGGGGGGAGTCTAATAGACGAGGCTCTATCGCGCTTTACCGATCGCGCACTACAGCTGGCTTTGAACTTGAACGCTCCTCTCTCCTTCTTGCGCTCATGCGAATGGACTGATCCGCGCGAGGCGCTTTTTCGAGAGCCTCTCGATATTGACTCGTTCGCGCTGGATCTTCGGCTTTTTAGTACGGCGCGAGAGAGAGCCGCCGATTGATTTATGGGCTTTTCAGGCTATACACTCCGCGATGATACGTGTCACATTAAAAACCGGTAATGCGGCGCGGAGCGAAAAAGGAGAAAACTTTTTATTAACTCGATTGCTCGGGGAGATCTCTCATTCTCGCTATATGTGCTGTTATCGGCTACTTTCGGATTGATAAATTATTCGATCAAAGCGAGACCGCGAGCGATGGGAAAGTCCATTACGGAAACTGACTTCGCGCAGAGGAGGTTCAAGCCGCGCACGTTTATATACGTATACTCGCTTGGCACGCTGCCCCGCGCGCGGTCTGCGAGTTTCGCCATAACAAAGCCTGCCAAAGTCATCTCTGCACTACGGGGAAGAGTGTGTGTGTGTGTGTGTGTGTGTGTGTGTGTGTGTGTGTGTGTGCATGTCCGCAGGCTCCGGATGTAAGTCGACGAAATTTGCATGTTTGCATATTTCAGAAAGGGGGTAGCGGCTGGATAGAGAATGTCTGGGGAGCGAAATTCTGACAAGCCGAGTTCACCTGACCGCGACAAGATGGTTAGACGGATATCACAGTTATTTGAATTTGGATAATAATGATATAGATCGAGGTTTATAATCTTAAATAGAATTTACGTAGAATATTTAAAAAGTCGAACGCGCAATGATACAAGAAAAATTGGATTCTTAAACTTTATCAAGTAGACACTTTTTACTGACCTGCTCGTGAAGCGTATCCTTGTTGAGGAACTTGAGAATTTCGAGATGAGAATGAAACTGCTCGACTACGGTGAGCTGTTTCTTCAGCAAGTGCTCGATTATGTATCCCATTGTCACGTCGTCGGGCAGTCTTATTCTATCGCCGACTGTGATGAATTTGCCGCCTCTGCAATAAACAAAAACAAATATAAAATTATTTTTGGATAACATCGACATTATCGTTGTAAATTTATAATTCAATTAATTTAGTAACGAATAAATTTGCAATTTTATCTAGTTTGGTAATTGGTACACGGTTTTAGTTTTTAAGCGATTTTACGATGCACTTTCTCAAAGTGCTCTTCGGTCGCGCGCTTGTATTTACGAAAGAAATCAATAAAGCGCCCTAGCGCCTTATCAATTAACAAAGAGCGCACTCGAGCTAAAATCTACCAAGTTATGAATTTATCGTTTTATCGCCGAGCATATCGTAAAGTACACAAGGTTAATAACGTCGTTTAAATTTTAATAAGGTTGATTTTTTTCTTTAATCGCCGCGCGATTACACGCTCGCCCTAGAAAATTTAAATTGAAAAAGATGGCGAGGAGGAAAAAAGGACAAGCCGCGCAAGGCTAATGCTATCAGCAATTTCAATTCTAAAACTTAATTTATTTTCACGATTCCTCGCTGGCAATATTCATTAATTAAAAAAAAACGGCCAGCGTGTAATTGCTCCGAATGGAAATGAATTTGAAAAAAAAATTGTCTGCTAAAAAAAGTGTATAAAAGAGAAGAAAAAAAATTAGTTCGCGCAGGCGCGTATAATTAAAAACGAAGAAAAAAGAAATATTCCACCTTCGGCGCGCATTACACGCGTATCTGCGGCGCTGAAAAATCAGACATCCGGTCTCGCAAAATAACGAACGAACAAAAAGCACGTAGAGAGCCGCGAAACAAAATCGTATCACTCATTAGCCGCGTACGAGGAAAAAAAAGGCATCTCTTCAATCTTTCCTTCATATAAAAAATGGGAGGAAGAAAAAGAGACGAGATAAAAATAAGAAAAAAAAAATACTGGTACGGTACTCTCCTCGTTACGTCCGAACAAGAGTGCCGCTGTGTCGAGCTGATCAAGTGCGCGCAAGTAATGTCAAGAGTGCGGCGGGGAGGGGGGGGGCAGCTTCGGAGACTAACGCAGGGCCGTGTATACGAGCGCCAAGAAAAGTGCACTTGCGCTCGCGGAGATTAAGCGTCGCGAGGGAGCGAAAAGAAAAAAGGAGAAAGAAAACTGGAAATTTGGCGAAGCAGAGAGAGAACGAGGAGGAAGATCGAGGTGAAAGCGAGTCCGACACGTGATGAAAAACGAAAAGCAAACGATATAGCCAAGGCGCGGGGCTCTTTGAGAACTTTGGCCAAAGGAGGAGGACGAGGAGGCGAGAGAGAGAGAGAGAGAGAGAGAGAGAGAGAGAGAGAGCCGAATCAGCCGGGCGGAATTTAATTATTCGAGCCAGCTTTAATTCGGCAACATTCCGGCGCGCGTATGGAGATTAGGGCCGGCTCTCGGGAAGACAGAGAGAGAAAGAGAGGTGTTCGCCGTGAGCGCACCTGCCGCTGCATTCGTTCTCCCCCCCTGGTCAGGTTCGTGCGCGCACGCTTCTCTCTCTCTCTTCCGTTCGCCTCTGACTCGTCGGCGCGCGCTCTCTGGCTCTGCTCTCCATTAAAAACGAAAGCGGCTTATTACGGGGCCGCGCGCACGACACGGCACTCCTCCGCCGCCGCGCCAACGCGCCGATTAATCGCTAATGGATCGCGAGCTTTGCTCCGTTTCGAATGTGCCGAAGGATTTGCTCCCGCGCGGCGATCCTCCTCTCTTTCTCTCTTTGCCGCTCGTTCCTTCTTCTTTTATTTTTGTTTCCGTTTCGCTTATTTTATCCGCGTAGGGATATATACGTACGGGGGGCCCTGTAGCTCCAGCTCCTTTATTGCGTTTGTAATAATTAAACTTGCCGATATAGCTCTGTCGCGGCCTTGATCGGTAATTGCCTCGGGGGAGGCTTATTTCAACCGGTCAACCGGCGCGTTGTGTTTTTCTTCCATTTCGCGCCGGGGCCTATTGGATGAGATTCGCGTGCGCGCCCCGGACTTTAAGCGTCGTTTACTCTGCTGCCGTTGCTATACGTTTAATTAAGATCGGGCTATTAATACCAGCTGTATATGAATGACGATATACATCGCGAGCTTTATCGATTCTTATTTTTTTTAGGAGAGGTTTACTTTTATTTGTCTTTCGCATGCGCGCGAAACGGAATAACTTTTGGACATTGACATTCAAAGTATGCGATGTATACGTTGGGTGGGTTTATTTGTCCATAAATCGACGTTATAAGGTTACGTAAAAAGAGCCGTAAATTTTTTAAATACGATCCTGGATGAATGGCTGTTGGAATTTGTTGGTTTATTATGCGCACATCTGACTAATGTATGTTAATGCCGAACATGTTCGAGAGATAAGACTTAATTTCGGTAATTTTTAAACGACTTTTTAAGATCCTAGAGGAGCCGATTAAAAAATCCCGATCTTTTTATAAAAACAAAAACGAAGAAAACAGAAAAAGAGAAACTTTTTTTACTTTATTTTGTCGACTCGGCGACGTTTCAATTAATTACCGTAAACATATAGTTTATTAACAAAAATCCAGCGACCATTATCGCTCGCGATAAAGCATTCGACGTATATATCGATAAAATAAAACCTTACGAATTACGATATCAAAGCGAGCCTGACGGCACGTTCTCGGAGCTCACGTAATAAACAAGATCATTGCGAGCCGTAAGAAGAAAAAAAAACAAGTCGAGAATCGACTATCCTCCGAAGGATCAAAGATATCCCCTGCTCCTTTTCTCTCGTCAAATTCAACTGCCAGCGCGTATAGAGCCTCTCTCACGCTTTTTATCCATACGCAGCCAATGAGAATGGCCGAGTGTGTCCACTCCTACGCAACGATTCGCACGGCTCTCTCTCTCTCTCTCTCTCTTTCTCTCTAAAAGTAGGGGTGGAAAAACGTCGTTGTCACGAGCCGAAGCGAAAAAGTGCGCGGGCCGACGCCGAAAAAACGGGCCAAAGCCTGTGGTTTGGACTTTCAGAATTTCCATGGGCTGCCAATTAGGGCACGCCGCCGGGTAGATATATACTAGTCGTCCTCTCGAAAGAAAGAGAGGGAGAAAGGGGTGGGAGTTAACCTCATCGGTCCCCCCGCGCTCTCGCCGATTTAGAGAAGAAGTCCTCTGACGCGCGCTTTAATTAACATTTTTCGTTTCGATTGGTCCGTCCGCCAGTCCTCCTCCGGGGCTCGTCCTTTCGGTTTCGCTCTCATTAGCGAATACCGCGGTCCGCCATATAGCGTCGCAGCAGCTCTCCTTCTCTCGCACACACGCGCGCACGCATTCGCATCTTACGATCCTGCCCCCCCCTCCGTTCCTTTTGCTTCGATCCAAACCGCCGGCAAACTCGACGAAATCCGATCGGACCCCCCTCCCCCCCCGTTCCTCGGCCAAATCTTTCTGCACGCGTATATAATATATACCGCGCCGGCTGATTTCTGCAGGAGAGGCCGCGCGACCTTTTTAATTGGCTGGATTAGCCGAACGACTTGTTGTCGCAGGGAGAAAAGTCGCGCCGCGCGCGCACGCATTTCGCGGCCGATTTTTTACCGATTTCGCCACTCTTTCTCCTCTTTACCCCGAGATCCTCCAGCATCCCTCTCTTTCCCTCGCTCTGCGGCTGCGTGAGCGCGCTCTTTGATTCTTTCTCTCCTCCTCCTACTGCCTACTCCTTTTGCTTCTCGGCGCGCGGCGCATCGTGGGAGAAAGAAAGGGATATACGCTTCGAAGGGCCTGAGTTTTCGGCTGGCCGAAGGGACTTATAGAGAGAAAGGGGGGAGAAGAGGCGCGTAGGAATATCGGCCTCGTTAAAATACCACGCGACGAAATCGAAATTTCGAGGTTAAACCGGAGAACCTACGTGCGTGGGCAGGGGGGTGTGGGATGGCGAAGGGGAAAGGGAAGACACTTATACGGGGGAATCGCTTTCCGGCGAACGCGCGTCTTTCCCGATGTATATAGCGGGAGACGCTGCTGAATCTGCCCTTTTTTCCCTCTTTCTCTCTCCCGTCGCCGAGTATGCAAGACTCCGGCCGAACTGCGTGCGCTCCGTATTTTCGTTGTCGCTCTCGACTGAGATTGCACGACGGGTATGGTGGTTTCTTTCGCGTTATCTCGTGGCGTTCTTTACTTATTTAAAAAAACACCCAAATTTTTTTAAAGGAATTTTATTTTAATTTACTTTTTAATTGTTTGGACGTTATTGATCAAGTATGTATCTATATATTACGCACGTAATACCACATTTTTTATTCCTGATCGATTGCACAATAATTGATTCCAGTATGAATTACTATACATACGCAGCTTTGCTAATGCCTGCCATTCTGTCAACCCTGTAATTAATCTCATCTTTTTTTCCTTCTTTCGTCAGTCACATTTAAATTTGACGTGTTATAATTGTCTATTAACAGAGCCTGTAATTATCCGGCACCCTTAATATACTATATGTATTTCTATATTAAACCAATCCAATATTCTTTAGCACGGAATTAGATTTTCGAATTCATATTTATGCAGCTTATTTGCATATCAACAGCAGTATATGAGTTATAAGTTAATTAGATTAATAAGATAAAAAATAGACTGGAAATATTAAAATTTTATTTCTTTTTAAATGAATACCACTTTTAATCTGCCTTTTATTTTCTTACACGTTATTGAAGAAGTAGAGCATTGGATCTTTTTTTACGAACATGTCACCTGCAAGGACAAACAGTTGTACAATCAAAAATTGTTTACTAATTAAATTTTATGTATTCAACTTGTTGAACCCACTGCTAGCAACAGCAAAAAATATAATCATTAATTCCGTTTAACAAGAACGTCAAAGTTCTAAAAATACACACGTTTCAAATTGTCAAAGCCAAAAACGAGCATCGCGCAATAATTTACAAATCTCCGCTTCTCGCCAAATTCCACGACCATGTTGTATTCAAATGAAATGGGCTGCTTATAAAGCTCGATAGAAAAAACAGAAAACTAAAAAGCCGACGCGTCATCTTGCAAAATCCGCGTATATATACAATTTTCGTGTTTCATTAAACGAGAATCAGCTCGATTTCATCGACAAAACGCCATTTATCTCCCGAGAGTAAAAAAAAACTAACCACCCCGGATGTTTGCATAAACGAAACGTTTGGAAAAAAAGCAACCGCAAAAAAAAACGGCCAACACATTTACACTCTCCGGAGACGGCTTATGTGTAGACACGTATATTTTTTTTCATCCGTCACGAGCATAATTCGGCCGCGGTGTCCTCTGTTTCCCCGAAAGCCATAAGTACAAAACGTTGTACGCGTCTAATTAAGCAGGACGCCCGGTCGTAATTAAATTGACATCCGAATGCTTTATACGCTGGCGGGTCCGGAGGAGCGCTCGGATAAATCACGATGCCGATCCTGCTGCTGCTCTCCCCCACCCGAAATCTCAAGGTTTTCACGTGAACCTCGGCCAATGACGAATTCGACTTGCCCCTGTCGTCCTCGGGGCCTACGGGCTCTCTCTATTTCTCTCCTCCGCTAACGACCTCATTAACGTAAGCGATAAACCTGTCAACGGTGCGATTCCATCATTAAAAGCCTGAAGCCCGGCTACACGGGTGGTTGGGGGGCGACTACGGTAGCGACCGAAAATCGCTTCGGCGAACGCGCCTGTCAATACACGAAAACGGACACTCGCACACACACACAACGCACGGCGTACACAGAAAAAGAGCACATCCGAATTCGCGAAGGTCATTCTTGTGCTCGCGAGTATGGTGGTCTAGTACCGAGAGAGAAAGAGGGATACCGGTATTTGCGATGCAAGCATTACCTCTACGTTATATTAAGGGTGTAGATAAGCGCGAGAAAGAGGAGAAATAAAAACAGTGGCATACACAGGGCGGAGCAGTACACAAAGCGTCGAGGAGTAGAAGAAGGAAGAGAAGGAGGAGGGCAGGTCCTTTCGGAGATCGACGAATGGTAGGGTGTGCTACGTCCAAGAGCTGATCATTCGATTATTACTCGCCTAATTGGATTCCTTTCGTCGTGGCCGATTGCGACCGCAGCCCAGCCGGAGAAGGATGAAGAGGGCTGGGGAGAGAGAAAGAGAGAAGGGCAGCATACGGCTATCAGCAGTGGCGCGGCTCGTAAAACCAATTTGGGCATTCTGAAGGGGAGGGCTCGGCAGCGAGAGGAGACGGAAGCGAGGGGCATGTAGAGACCTCGAGAAGAGAGAGATCGGTAGACTGATCTATGGTAGCGCGGACGTGCACGGCGGTAGCCTATACTGCCGTGCATCCTATACACGCGCGTCGTATATCAGCTACGACGTAGGGCTAGGCTGGCTGGCTGCTCTAGGCCGATGAGGAGCTATTTCGAGTTTAAGGAGCACTTGGTCGTATATCAAAATCGAACTCTACGGCGCGCGTCTTGTACTTGTCTATAGGTAGAACTATACGGACGCGAACGGGATAATGGATATCGACACTGGACATTTGTTGCTTGTAAATCCGATGCTTCTGAGTTTTACTGCTCGGCGGACTATTAATTTTTCCCGGCTAACGAGGACACTCGACTATCGTTTCCGAAAGTGATGGTAGTTCTTTTTTTAATTATTACTAAATGGTCATATAAGGTAAAGGTCTAATAGTGCCTCGTTGATGCGTATAATTTATTTCAAGGGTGTAGAAATGAGCGCCGGCAAAAATGCTTGGGGATATGGTTACGCGATTTCACGGGCTCAAGCATTCCAGCTGATTTCGATTTTTCAAATACTTTTTCCGAGAGAGTGTCGGATTCTCTCCGAGCCCAAATAAGAATTCTTTAAAGAATGCGAACTTGGAGGGTACAGGGGAAGCGGGCAGATCGCCAAATTGCATCTATAATTCCGTCGCCCTTTTTTTTATACCTCATTATTTCTTCTCAATTTCAAAGCCTATCCGCATACGCGTTCCCTTACCGTAGGGCTTTGATGAGGTAACGAGCCGCCAACTTCACACTCGCACAGTTAAAGTCCAACTATTCCCCTGAGAATATCGCGCACTGGTATAAGCATGTGGCTTCTGATGACCTACGTTGGCACTGTGGTTTCGACAAAAAAGGGATGGAGTCTGTTGGGTTTGCTTTAAAAATTCAAAAAACTAATAGTGTTTCTCCCATGCGAAATAATCTATGTGTCGATTTTAGCGGACGCGCGTGTAGAAAAGCAAAATACGCGGTGTCAATTAGTTAAAAGAAAACATAAATTTCTCGAATACGAGTTTCTTTTTATAAATCGTATTTTGATGCCGTTTGAAAAATCGTATCTCACGTTAATAGAAGCGTAAGCAATCAGGAGATAGAAAGACCGAGTGGAATACGGATGCCCGGGCTCTCGGGAATTAAAATTCAAAGTTGACAAAATGAATTCCATCATCTCGGCGCCAAGGCCCGTCCCGCCGCGGCAATTAATGTCCCCGAAAAACAAAGTCTCTTTCATTATGGTAATTTTATTACTCGCGAAGAGAACACGCTGGGCCCGGGTTTGATTGAGCAGCTGCGATAGTCATTTTCTCGCGGAGCTACCTCTCTCTCTCTCTCTCTTTCTTTTGACGCATCTCCTGGCTTATCGCGGTTAGATCTCTGACCGGTTGCCTATCGACGACTACTCACTGCTGCCTATATACCTCAATCGACTCTCCAATTTTTCTTATTTAACGAACCCCCCCTCCCCCCCACTCGTCGATTATTCCTTCTTCGAGGAAAAAAAAACACATCGGGATGAGAGTACGAATTTCTAGAATCTCCGAGGATCTCTACGCTGCCAATGTATACCCTCGCTCGATAACAATTTCCCTGCTTGGTCCTCGAGGTAAATTTTCTCGTTATTCCATCAGTCGCGTAATCGCCAAAGCGTTACCATCGACGAGATAACTCATCGGTTTGCCGTTGCGCAAAGCACACGCGTCGTTTTATGCACAAACGGGCCTAGGCTTAACCAACAATTCCAACCAATCCATTCGGAGCTTGGCAATTGCGCGCCGACGAGAGATCCGCTTGCGCGCCATTAATAACCAGGTGCGATGATCAACGTACCTTTCTCGCCGAATAGCCACGGCACGAGACAGGCCCCGCCAGTGACTCGGCAGCTTTTTCCGTTTAAAAATCGTTTCGCGCGGGCTCTCGGACCTTCGCGAGTGTACAACACAAAAACGCCCTCCCCCTCGTCCACGAAATCGAAATAATAGCTGCCGGGCAGTCGCCAAGTTTCGGCCGATTCGTCATGCCACTGGTCCATTGTCGCGTGCAAAAAAGTAGAAAATCTCTGAGACTCCGCGCGTGTGTGTGCGAGAGAGAGAGAAATGGAAAGAGAGACTGGTCCGACTAATTAAGACCCACCGCGGTGCGCAGCACTGCTCTGATGCGCCGGCATTAAACGGGACCGCCGGCGCGGCTAATGTCTCTCCCGTTGAGTTTTGATACAGCGACAAGCTAGTGGGAGCGAGAGAGAGAGAGTTTTAGTAACGAGTTGACGGCGTCGTCGTCGTGCTGATGCTGCTGGCTGCTGCTTGCGCGGTAGCTATAGGTCCCCCGACCTGCTGAGCGTTAATGGCTCTTACCCGTGCGTTATATGGCTTTTAAGGGAGCTACCGGGCCGCGCACGACGCGGAATGACCGACGCGCGCTGTGTATTAACTGTAATAATGATCCTGTCGTACGGTGAGTTATGCCCCGGCCATTATTTTTGCGAGGACTGTAGGAACACTCTACGAGAGACTGACGCGAGAGGAATGGTCTTCTTCGAAATATGTTGGGAATGAAAAATAAATTTGGATGTATAAGGTATATACGCGCAGATGTGTATGTCGAAAGGATCTGCCGCGTCAAAGGAAGAAAAATCTGGAAAGTTTTGAAAAACATAAAATGCGAATACACCGGATGATTCAATTTGCGATCGCGTCCGCGCGCAGCTCTGATAAAAGAAAAGCATATTTCCTCGAGCAAGGAAGAGATATGGAAAGAGGGCGGGAGTAGTTTATGCTCGCGGAAGCTTCCGTAAATAAGAGCTAACGAGCGCTCGCGCGCACGATATACACCCTCGAGGCGCATAAAGAAAGCTGCACCAGCTGGGCCACTGCTCCTCGAGAGAATGAGTGAAAAAGGAAGAGCGAGGAGAGAGGGCAGTTCTGAAAATATCCACGTTGAGAGAAAAACTCGAGCGAAAACTACTTACATTCTCCGTCGGTTCGAATGCATAAATTACCTCCTGATTAAATTGCTCCCCCCCACCACCACAAGCTTTACCTCTCTCTCTCTCTCTTACAATCTTCGAGTTTGTAGTATATAGAAGAGAGGGGAGGGCTGAGGGCGAGAGCTGCGCGGCGCCCTTTTTTCTCTCCCCCGGCAGCTCGTCGTCGCCAGCTGCTGCGGAGATCCCGGGCCGCGATTCCGCGCGTAGCTGCGAATTCTTCCAAAGCGACATTTCTCGCGCTCCTGATCCTCTCTCTTCGCACCGGCTGCTCAATCCTCTCCCCGCACCCTCTCTCTCTTTCTCTCCGTCTCTCTTTCTTTCTCCTAATGAAACGCGTGTGCGAGAGAGCCTCGCTCGACAAACGAGACCTTCGCGCTACGGTGGGAAAGTGCGCAAGAAATTCAGCCGGCTAACATTTCAATTTGACTGCGATGCCGGCAAAGAGCGAGAAAGAAGAGAGAGAGAGAGAGGAGAGGGATTGGTCGGCGTTTAATCGTTGATGATTTATCAGGACCGCTGCCGCGCTACAATGATTTACCACGATGATCTCGTGAATTATCGGCTATCGAGTAATTAATTTTTTTTTGTCGAGGTTCTTTTTTCTCTCTCTCTCGCTTTATTTTATTTTATGCTGATTAGAGGAGGTTTTAAGAGGATTTATCGGTTGAAATTTGAAACTCTTTGAACTTGGACTTCTGGTTTTCTTCATCATCCTTATTTTTTTTCTATTTAGTAAGATTAGAGAGAGAGCGCGCGAGGGATTTCGTCAACTTGGATGTACAGTTATGACGAAACGTGGGGGGAGGGACGTAAAATTCGGTATTACCGTTTAAATTATGCTAATACTAAGTTTTAACAACGTATTTTATTCAAATTCGGACATCGCCGCCCCGAGCTGGCAAAGTGACCTCTGTATTTCTCTCGCTCTTTTTCCTGCGATCGAAAGAACAATTTTTTTTTCAACGCCACAATTTTTTATTGGTCCATTAGACGAGGGACGAGTAAAAATAGAATTAAATCTTTCGATCGTAAAAATTTAGTGTTCGATGGCTATCGGTGTGTTCCTTTTTGAAATATCTCAACTTTAGATTTCTGCGGGAATAAAGTAATCCGAATTTATTTAAAAATTCAATTAGCGCGTTAAACCATCGCGAAGAAAGTTCTTTTTATTCCTCAACGACTGTATAAATTACATAAACAAAACGCAATTGCTATTGCAAAGGGTATCATAAACCTCGGGCGTTCGAAATCACATTCCCAACACATTATTCAAACGAGCCCAGCCAGCATGAAGATTAAAAAATTAGATCCATCCAGAAACGAAGACGCATCGAAGCGAGAACCGTAACGCACTTATGCTACGCACCGGAGTCAGGTTGTAAGCTCCCATCGGTAAGAATAAGTATAACAGCGAAGCACATATCACACACTTGCTGCTGGTGAAGTAAGTCAGAGGTAGCCAAGCGAAGAAAAAAGGCGAAAAAGTCCAAGAAAAAAAAAGGGCGAGAAGTAAAGCAACTAAGGTAGACGAAGAAGAAGAAGAAGAAGCAGCGACGAAGTGCGGCTATGGGGGTCGGTAATGGTGGGCGTCGTCGCAATTACACGTGCTCCGGATGCGCCGCTTCCTATACACGCCGCAGTAATTATTACGCTCGGCCGCGCTCGCGGTCCTCGCTCGCGATTCTTTCTCACGTTGCTACTCCCTTCCCCCCCCTGATCCTCTCCTCCTCTCTATGTCCTATACCAAGTCTCCGCATAGCTAGGAGCTGACTGCCGAGATTCCGGAAGCCCCCGGATTTTCGGCGGCTGCGTATCGGGCGTATTTATGCGCGGGACCCCGGGGAATTTTAATGGCCAGAAGCGAGAAGTCGCGCGCGCCCCTTTCTGCGTGTCTCTCTTCACCGCTATACCGCGCCGGCGTAAATCTCCGGTAGTTCTCTCGGCAAATGTCCGTCTGTATAGATGCGAATGTGAGAGAGAGAGAGAGAGTCACCGACTGATGGATAGGAGAGTTTATACGTGGCGGTCTTTGGCTTTTGAGCCGCGGGAAAAGGACCTTTGGGGATAGCTTCTGTTATTAGTGTTGCTGCAGAGATTTTGTTGGGGTTGATCAGCGGTTGTGAGTTAAGTACTTTGTTAAGGGTTATTGAGGGGATTGACGCGAGGATGAAGCACAAGTTGACAATTCTCTTGGTACATAGAATCGAGTTAAATGGGGAATTTATTGGGAAGCTGGGACTGATTAGTCAAATTTATTTGGAGATAATGGCGGATCGAGAGATCATAAATATGAATGATAAAGTGACGGTTAAGCGATATCAGCAATCGCTGTATAAATTTGCATGGAAAATCAGCTGTTTTTCTATCCAGTTATTTTTTTTTCTCCATGCTCACGCTCGCGTGTCAAGCGTTGCCGGCTATTGTTGACAGATGAATATTTATAACGGAGCTCGAGAGCGCATAATTGCGAATTATATAGCGCTTTCATTGTTTCCATTAATTAGGCTCGCTTGAAGAATCGAAAAGACGGAGAATCATAAATTTGTTTCATGGGAACCGGAAACTCTATAGTGTTACGTCTGATCCTACGTCAAAATGAAGAAAAAAAAAACGGTTTTGAATATTATCGCACCCACTCGTTATAGGTTCGTCCGTTAAACATTTGAAATCACAAAGCACAATCAAATGATTTGACGTATATATTTAAGCCTACCACTTTTGGCTACTTTTGATTCGCTCCAAAAGTTTACGTACACTTCAATGTCTCAATAACTCTGTGGAAAAACAGCTCACTCTCGTCATTGCTCTCTGCGATTCATCATACCCGCATCCAAAAATCGTCATTAAAAATCGACGCACGAGCAGCCGAGGGACAGGAAGAGAGAGTGTGCAAAAATGCGAGATGCCGTCATAAAGTGAACGAGTTTAATGAATTCGGTATCACCGAAATACGAGGCGCTCGAGGGCAGGGGGGAGTATAGGAGTGAAGGAAGCCGAAACTTTTTGTCGAAAATCGATTAATAAGCGGGAGCGAGTACGGGATGAAAATAATAAAAAAAAATGAAAGAAAGAAGAGGAGAGACAGGAAAACACGGAGGCAGGGGCAAAGCTGGTTCAACGCACTCTCTCTCATCCCGATTTCTCGGCTCTCTTTTTCCCCTCCTCTCGCGTCCACTTGTTCGTTCGATGAACAAGTGCAGAACAGCGTGCACCTCGAGCCTCCGCCGTCCCCCGGCTTTACCGTCGTTCTCTTTTATTATTATACCCTTACTGCTCCAGCTACCACTCCTCTTCTCTTCCTCGCTCTCTCTTTCTCTCCCTCTCGCATATGCCACTTGGCTCTACTTCTTTTTCTTTTTCATTTTCATGCACTTGCTATCTCTGCCCTCTCCTCCTTTTTCTTTTTCTCTCTTTTCCCTTATTTTCTTAACTCCCCCCTCTCCTGGTCTTCCCACTGTAGCTTCTTCCGCTGCAGGTACGTTTTGCTGTCATTTCCAATCTCTCGATACCCTTTCGTAGTTCCCAAGTTTATTTCCGATGGACCACATCATGCAGCTTATTTTTTTAAGAAGTTCGTATTAAATTTATAATAACTCGTGCAATTCGTTGCTTTGTTACCGATACACTGTTTCTTTTCGATTCGCAGGTTTTCGTTGCGAAATAAATAAGCTCTTATTATTTTTCGACCACAAATCAAATAAATTAACAAGAGTAATCCGTAAAGATAAAGTATATTTCAAAAAGAAATAATGCTATATCGATTTGTTAGCGCACTGCGATACGCAATTACTATCATTTATTTATGCTGTAGCTTACGCGAAATTGAATATTATTTCTTTGAATTGATTAAAACTTGCGTAATTTTTCTTTAAGCCTAATTATTCATTCATTTAAAGCGCAGACCAAAGTTCGACGGTACATTTATTTCACGAAAAATTTTTAATTAAAATCCCCGGGGGAGAGATACCACTCGAACCAACGACAAAAAAAAGAAATTTCTTTCTCTTAAATTATTCATAAATTCGCAAAAGAAACAAGAGAGTCGACTTTCTTCATCTCCCGAAAGCCATCAATGACGCTAACCCTCCTCCGTATGACAATCAATCTCTCAAAGTCAGAGAATCGAGGGATATTTAATTAAGACGTCCTCATTATAATTTTTGAAATTCATCACTCCTAATTACGTATACCAAGCGCATACGGCCTTATTGCCCCTACAGTCTCGGGTAATAAGACCTGCATCTCATTCGTACGCCTGCGTCGTAATTAATTTTAAATCGAACGCGCACGACTGCCAATCACGTACGCTCTTTTTGCTTTTTATTCCAAAAGTCGAACCATCGATGTCATAAAATCTTACGATACTCTTTCTTTTTTCAACGAATTCTTTCGATTCGATTGCTTATGAAACTTTTTACCAGACGCACCGAAATTACCCTTGGCTTGATGAATCTTGCAGCGAGTGAGCGATTTCTTCATACATCCACCTTTAAAATTGCTAATTTAATTTCGTCACTTGGCGCGCTAACCGCGTCAAACTTGAAAAATCACAGTGGCATCGAGACGCGCGTGTTTCTATGAGTTCAAACATTCTTCATCGACCAAGGGTTTCAAGAATCGCGTCGCGTCAACGCACACACGTTCATTTTAACAACAAAATCCGGTCCTACGAGCCTAAGTCTGCCAACGTCATGGCACTTACGAGAGGCATCCAAGTACAAAGTCAACCTCTTAATTGCTCTTTCGCTCGGCGCTGCTCTCGTCGCCCCCCAGCCTCCAAACACAGCCTCTCCTCGAGGAGGCCACTCGTAAAGGGAAGAAAACACGCTCTTTTTCTCTCTCTTTCTGTCCTCGGACGAAAAGAATAACGCGCGACGGAAGCTACTGCCCCGAGGAGACATCAACGAAAAAGGAGCCTCGAGATCAAGTGTATTTGAGGACATTAAAAAGGCAAGAGTCGCGTATACGCTTTGAAAAAGAAAAGAAAAAGAAGCAGAGGCTCGAGGAGGCGTCGACGAACGTTTGCACAAGGAGACGCTTTCTCGCTCTCTCATTCCCCGATACTTCCACGTGGGACAGGTCGGCGGAGAAAGAGAGAGAGAGAGAGTCGAGTGCGCTTAATATCGTCGAATGGGACCACTTGGTTGATCGCCATTTGCAAGGATGACGAAATGCCTTTTCGCTGCGGCTCTCTCTCTCTCTCTCTCTCTCTCTCTCTCTCTCTTTCGACCTCTCCTGTTATCCCTTTTTCTTTTTTCTTTTTCTTGATGACGCGTAGTCTCGGGAACTACAACCTTCGTAAATTATAATTGACACTCTTTGGAATATATGTGTACCGGCTCCCGCTGTTGCCCGCTGCTGCTGCTTCGTTGGAAGTAGCGAGTAAATAAGAATCAGCGCAGGAATGAGACTGCGCTTTTTCAACCAACGACAAGCCGGCCCGATTTAATTCGTTGCCCACGCGATCCTTGCGACTCTCTTCGAGTGCTTTTTGATTGTTTGTCATTAATAATCAAGTGAAGTGAACGGATTTCGTTTTATTTTTCTCCTCGAGTTTCATTTTAATATCTATTTTTTCTCGAAAAAGATTAAAGAATTTAAGAAACAACGATTTTATTTTATTTGGAATTTAATTATAAAATATAAAGTAGTTAAGCGAATTCACTGGGCTGTTCATTTGCTCTGATAAACTCGAATACAACCGAGAGAAAAAAAATAGCAAGTCACTTCAGATAGATTTGACCTCTTTTTTCTTTCAATGGAGATGAAAACGAAAAGCTCTCGTTCCAATTAAAGATTTCTACGCGAAGAGTACTTGCGCGAGGTTATTTTTCATCTTTTTTCGTGCAAACGAATACTAGAGAGCAAAATACAGCACGTACGCGAGAGAATGTAAAATGAGGTTGAATTTTGGATCTTCTAGTGTAATATTTATTAATTCATCTTGATAAAAGAATAAATAGACGAAAGAAAAAAAATAAGAAACTGTAGCTAGAATTAAAAAGGGCATATTCCCGGCAAGGACCATTAATAAAATGCGGACATGTAAATCTTAATAACAATATGCAGACGCCACGGGTGCAAGGCTTATTTGTCAAATAAGAATCCAGAAGACAGGGTTAGCGCACAAAGAGCCGAGGAATGACACCCGGCAGCATATATATCCATATGTAAGATACAGAGAAAGAGAAAGAATAGTTGAAAAGGAAAAGACAAAGAGTAGAAAGAGAAATGTGCGAGCGAGAAGCCCAGTGGGAGGGAGGGCTCGGAATAGAAAAGTTGCTCGAAAATCGCTGCGATCCGCATACGTGTATATGCATATATACATGCGGAGCAAAAGAGCGTCGGAAGAGTCTCAGAAGAGGAAAGAGGCATAGAGAGTTGGAGAAAGAGCGACTGTGCGGGGCGGGGGGAGGGGGAGGGGGATAAAAAGGCGCGAGGAATGAAAATAAGAGCGCGCTGGGCTAAGAAAGAAGAAGTAGAGGGAGAGAGAATACGAAGATAATAAAACTATACTCACCCAGCCACTGGTATCATTTTGAGAGCGAGCGCCCTGCTGATGCAGAAACCGGCGCCACCCGTGGCGAACCAGAATCGTACCTTCTGCTGCAACAGACAAGAGAGAGAACAACACAAGTCAGATTGGCTAATACGATATTTTCGCCTGCGCGAGCCGCCGCTCTTATACATATACACCTCCCTCGACACGCTTTAACCCATCCACGCTCTCAGCCATTCACGCACCTCTCTCTCTCGCTCTCTAGGTGCCATTTGGTCATCGTCGTTTTGTCGGCGGCGAAATTTATGTTGCAATTCCGCGTGCGCCGGGGCTTCAATTAATTCTCGCGAATGGGTGTCAATCTTTTTGCCCTGGCACCTCTCTCGTTCCACGGTGCACATCCGCGCGCAGGTTTTTCTCGGCTCTACGTGTCCTGGTATCCTGCATGGATGATGAGAGATCGATGGGAGAACAACGCGAGCGGCGCGAGAGTGATAAACGCGTTCTTGCGCCTGTGATGCGTTAAAGTCGAGACGTATGTGCCACAGGCGTATATATCGGATGCGATTAAATAGTCCGTCCGTATTTTGCTTCGTTACCGTACCACAAGCAACATCCAGAGGCTGTACGGGATATCTCGCTCGTTTGATTATTCCCGATTTATGCCGCGCATTCGAGTTAAGAATCTCCACGCGTGTTTTTCTTTAATTAACAGCCTCCCCCCTCCCACTACTGAAAAGCGATCGGCTGTAGATCGGAAGAAAAGAGACGGAACAGCGTTAGAGACGCTCTGGGAAGTATATGTATAGTTTGCGAGGCTAAACCAGCGCACAAGGAACAACGACCGCTGGATCGTTTTAGAGAAGCATCGGACTCGATCGATAAGCCATAGCTCGTACGCCGGCGAAATAAGTTTTCCTGTCGGTCGGCATCTCATCAGCCGGTTCATCAATTAAATTTCACGCTTTTCTAAGCTGGCGCTGTGGAGAGCGAGCCAATTGACAAATTAGTCGGAGGGAGATCGTATCCGCCGATAAGATCTATAGAGCGCGCGCGCGACTCCTCTTCCTATCTCTCTCTTTCACGATTAAACGATTAATCATTGGCGGAGTGGGGGAAAGAAGTTGGTGGAAGAGTTGAGTGGTTAGCTGATGCGGATTGATATCCGGGAGTATGAACGCGCAGCGATGCGGAAAAGATGCGAGAGACTACCAAGTGCGATTTATCGCCGAGACGATTGGTCCTGGGCCTTGTGTTTTTTAGGAAGAGGCTGGGGATTTTGTGCGTTGCAGCGCTATTGAAATATATTGTTTTTTAATTAATATAGTTTCAATGCAATTCGTAGCCGTAGGAAATCGTTTTGTTTTCATATTGAATCGATATTATAGAATTCACAAGCTCAAATTTTGTGACGCATTCGAGAGATATAGCTGAACCGTCATTTTCCGGAGTCTCATATATCGATAGAAATGAAACACAGTTAAAAGCAATTCTCCCTTTAATTCAAGCGGATTAAAAGGGCCACAAGCCCGTTTTACCACATAATGCCGAATTTGAATTTCATAACGTCATTAAATGCGCCTCGGCAAGAAAATATGAGGCAATCGGTTGAATCACCGCGCTGCTCTCTTTCTCTTTGCGCCGGTGCATTATTAACGAAAGCCCTCCCTCCAAAAATGCCCCCGACTGCCATAAACGTATTATCGTGTCCTTATACCAACTTGGCTTCCGGGCCTTACTCGCGAGTAAGAGAGAGAGAGAGAGAGAGAGAGAGAGAGAGAGAGAGAGAGTGAACCGCCGCCCCACGTACGACACATTATGCATCGGGATCCTACAGGCTCTCTCGTTCTTCCTTTCACGCCGGCGCATATACATGGCGCGCATGAGATTCCAGCGAACAAATACCCCCTCCCCCCCCCCCCGTAATATCCTCTTCGCTTACGCGCTTATCCTGCCCAATCATAAGGCCCCGTGTGCATACGCTTTTCCGTGGAAGAGAAAAAAGAAACGGCCCCACCGATATCGTCGTAATACACCTCGTACACAAGCTCGTAAGGCCTCGGAAAAAAAAGAACTTTCCGTATACCATCGTCGAGGAAAAAAAAACGAGAGTAGAAAGAAAGTAAGAAAGGAATAGGAGGGGGTGGGGTTAGAGGAATATGGACGTGATAAATTATACGCGCGGGCAGAGCGCAACGGCCGCATAAAATGTGTCCCTCGCGGCGGGCCGAGAGGCCGGCTCTACTAATGCCAGCGCGCGCTGCTTTAACGGTTCCGAACTAGCTCTCTCTCTCTCTTCTTTGCTCGCTCCACGTGTGCGGGGCCCATAGCACGGAGATAATGCTATCGGCTAGGAGCCGCCGCGCCCACAGCCGTCCGAGTGCAGCGCACTCTTGGGCGTAGTATTTATAGGAGCGCGCGCGCTCGAATGCAAGCGCGTATGCGTGCCCATACGTATGTGTATATGTGTACACACGGGAGAGAGAGAGACAACCTACCGCCCCCGGGCGCCTTCTCGCTACTCCCCTACCCGATGCCGATGCTATCGCGGCCGACCTGCCGGACTTGGGGCCCGGACAGTCCGACGCGAAAAACCTGGCGCTTTCGTGTCTATCCTCCCAACCCTCCTCGTTCTTTCCTCATGTATACCCCTCTCTCGTAATGCACCGGCTTGCGTTAAGAATATATATACGTGTACGTTAGGCGCAGTTAGCGAGCGCGCGTTCTAGCGTTAAGCTGCAGCTGCGGCTGTTCCGTAGGGGCTGTTTGCTAGAAATTTTTCTTTTTTCTTTTATTACTTTTTTTTTAACATAAAAAATTGATTCGCAGCAAAGGTATTTCGATAATTTATATTAAAGCCAGAATTGATGCAGAATTAATACGGAATTTTTGTTATTATGATGATACTTTGGAGCATATTGAATACGGTCGAAATAATTTTAATGCAGATTTGCATAAATTTATGTAGCGATCGATAAAACGTTACAAATATTTTTACATTACGACTTCGCGTAAGCACAACTTTGTACACGAGTCCGTAAAAAGTACGCAAAATTCAACGGAATTTTCCGGTCGACCCTTAAATTTATTCGCTCTCCTGTAATAATTTCAAAAACTTTGCCGGAGCACGGGACTTGTAGACCGGACTGTACGTCCAGAGCAACTTTAATGGGCCGCGTACGGCGAGCGCAAAGAAAAGTCGTATGAACCGAGAAAGAGAGAGAGAGAGCACGTTGAGGCTTGTGCGCAAATACAAAGGAGAGCCGGTTCGGCGAGAGCGTCGTGTACGTTTTGTAGGCGCGTGGGCCTCGAGGCGGGGGAGGAGTGGTAGTGTGTGTCTGTGTGTATGTGTCTAGCGCCTTCAAACCGAGGTACTTTCCGGAGCAAAGTCGTTTGCGGTTTCAAACTGGCTTTTTCGAATTTCTCGCGAAAATTTAAACTCGCCTGCTATAGCCGGGCTGCGGCGGGGCGATATGCCTCTATTTCTCGATTGGATTTCGGATTAGACCCAACCGACCGCGAATTCTTATACGGTCCCCGTGGCTTATTTCCATTTTCTCCGAGGGCGATTATGGTTTTACAACGCGTTACGCACTTGGCGCGATGTCATTATCGCGCGCCGCTATGATTTTACGCGTATTGTCAAACTTTGCGTTTTCAGCGCAAACAGTTTTGGCCTTACATTTGTAAGATGCAGGTTTGTAGGTGGACAGGCTAATAGTGCTGTGAGATTTCGAGCCGATAATTATTTTATCGGTGTGCTTATTCGTATACGGTACGATCAAACTTTCGATGTCACTAATAATTAATGGCAGTAAAATTAGTCTTGCTAACTGTTTTCTCATACATACGTATTCATAGATATATATCATTAAACGAAAAACACCTCACGGGAACAAGAGTGATATTTGATAAAAAAAAAAAAAATGTCCAACGATAGCCGTGCACCTTTCACATTTCTATAAAAGGCAATCCAATAGACGGGCAAACAAACCGTCGACCAGCCAATTCACGTCCAGTTCGAATGTGGAAGCAAACATAAAAAAAAACAATATAGAAAATAAAGCCAGGCCACGTATCATTACACGACTTTCGTGCAGGTAGGCACTATCAGTAGGTTTCCAGTGGACCGCAGCAGACGGATATAGAAAAAGAGAAAGACACTCGTAGTTACGTATATATACCCGCATATATATATACACACACGGCGCAGCCCGCACGTACAATTTTCGCAGCGCAAATACACGTCCGAGAGCCTCAGGGCTACGTGGACTCTCGGTTTGCTCTTTTTCCTTCTTTTTTTACCCGCGGCCCTCTAGAACTAGGCGGTTTTAGTGGAAAACCGCAGAGAGCGAGATGGAACACTTCTCTTTTTACTCGAACGCATGGAAAAACTCCATTGGGGAGGGGAAAACTGTTGGTCAGAGTTTGCGAAGGACGATCTAGGACAGGGGGAGATATAGAGGAGCAGCTGGAAAATGGAGGAATTACAGCAAAGAGTCCCGGAATCAGCGGCGTATAAACGAGATTCTGTTGGCGCGTCCCTTACGGTTCTTCTCCGGACCATTTGGAAACGCGAGGAATCCTATTGAAGGATCAAGCGCGCGGCCTTTATGCTCCGGCTTTCCGCGAATCGTCGCTATCCTACTTTCAGCAAATCAATACACCGAGCCCGCTAGCTTAATTATTTAATGAGTCGCCGAATTGATAAATAAATGCAGAATGATTTTGTGTTTGCTCGACAATGAAAATTGGAGCAGATTCCTCTCTCGATCGACTCGTGTCTCCGATCCACGGGTATGTACATTTACATCGAATATCGTTCGAGGTAGTATGGAAGGTTGAGCGACCTTAAAGCACAAAATGTATCAAGATTGAAGAAGTACGACGACGAGTTGTCGGCCTCGTTATAATAGGACTAATGAACGAAGTGTGTATACCAGCGAGATCTCGATATCGGAACTCTCTGGGCTCTCTACGCGTTCCCTTTCCCCGCTTCTCTTTGAATTGTTGGCTGTATGCTGATACTGCCTCGCGGCGAGCTTTAAAAGGGGAAAGAGACAATGCGGTCGGTGCGGTTATGTCATCGATGGAAAATCTCAATTAATCAAAAGAGAAATAAATTTATTTTTTTTGTTCATGTTTTATATTGTTAGCACGGCTGCTTATTCTCCGATTGATCGACAGCGAATCACCGGGTTTTTAATTTCCCCGACGCTAAATATGGTGTGTCCGTTAAAAAAAAAAATAAGTCTCCGTTATTTTTCATCTGGTTCTTCCAGTTGTACGCGCACTTTCGTAAGCGCGGGATAACGCAAAAGCTCTCGGCTTATTACAAGCTTTTTAGCACATATCGCGAGCTGGCATCTCGCTCGCTTTGAATCGGGGAAACCGAGTGAGCGAAAGCCTGGCAAGCGACGAAAAAGAAAGGGTCGAGGGGAGCGAAAAATAAAATGCAGAGCGTTCAGCAGCGTCGTTAAGTACATATAGGTATATGGACGCGGACGTAAAGCGCAGAGCGGCGGCGGCTATCTGCGTGTGCGCGCGCGCCTGTGAAAAACGAGCGGAAGGCTCGAAAATAAAATAAGATCTCGAGCCGCCGAGAAAGAGCAAACGCTAATGAAACTTCCACGCGCTTGTACACGTTGGGGCGGGACGAGAAAGAAGGCAGGTCTGACGGGTATAGGTAAAGGACTGACGGAGAAGCTCTCCTGCGCGCTATTTATTGGGAGTCGCTCCGAAATTGATGGGCCTCGGCCGATAAGCGCGCTCTCTCTCTCTCGCTAACCAGTTGCCCTTCGGGACTACGCGAGGAGAGAGAGCGTCTTGCTGAGGACTCTTTTTTAATTACGCCACGGCTTGATAAGTCGGCGGGATAAGCTTCTCGATATGTGTAGGGCCCGTATAGGCAGCTGTTGCTCCTGAGGCTTGCCTGATTTTGCTCGATGCTCTCTCTCTCTCTCTCTCTCTCTCTCTCTCGGCTCTTAATGATTGGTTATACGCGAGCAAGAACGCGAGAGGTCTTAATGAGCTGTCGCTTTGTCGTATTGCGTTTTTCGACGGAGGAGGGAGGCGAGGTTATCGTTTTGCGCCGAACGACGAAAGAATTTTAATAGGACCGCTGGATTTGCTTTCTTTCTTATACACTTTCTTCTTTCTTTCTCTCTCTTTTTTTTTCATCCTGCCCGCCTACCGTCGTTTCGTCTCGTTTTCTGAATAGCAGATTAATTGTGCTTGATACTCTCGCTTTGATACATCGGAGCTATTGGGAGGCCGAATCTTTTTTTCATTTTTCTCATCGTAATACAACGAGATCGTTTAAAGTTATGCCTTCTTAACAATCTATACCTCAGCATTTATATACTTATCAAAAATTCTGATTAATCCGGAAATTAAAAGAAAATTAAGATCCTCGTTTGAACAGTGTCCGTCTTCTTTCTCTTTCGAGTAGTCGACCAAAATTTCAGTTATCAACCTCTCCCTGCCGAATTATTCTCCAAAGCTCGTATAAAAACATCTTCATTCGCGCGAGTGCGAGTCGAAAGCGCAGAAGGGTAGAAGCAGTAAACGGACCGTAAAAATCCAAACGAAAACTGCAAAGCTCGTAGAGTCGAAGAAACGGTATAGAGAAAGAGAGAGAGAGAAAATATAAGCGTAGCTGTTACGCGTATAGGGCCCCCGAGCAGTGCAGATTTACAAGCCAATCTCAGCAGGCAAACAGCCCGGGGCCTCGTAAAGTGCCCACGTGCGCGCGGCTGCGAGAGACTCGATTTCCGCGAGGCTACGATCGGGGCATTCGCAAAGGAGGCTATAGAGGGAGGAGAGAGAGAGAGGCTGATCTCCCGAAGAGCGCGCGGCAAAGGGACCGCGCGCTCGCACCCCGCCAGGTTAGGAATGTAATTAGTCAGCCCGGAGATCTACCCCGGCAGCCGGCGCGCAATCTCGCTGCGAGATCGGCAGTATAGGTAGCTTCAGACCTCCTCCCTCTCTCTCTCTCTCTCGTCCGCGCCTTCTTACAGTCTCGGATTGGACGGATCGCAGCAAATTGCGCGTTTGATTGCGCCGCGCGCGACTATCGCTATCGCGCCCCCTGTGTCTGTGTATGCCTGCGCCAGCTACTCGCTTTTGCCGATTTTCAGATAGGCCCTTGATGTACGATCGGACGATCGTTCTCCCGAGTACGAGACTCTCTCTCTCTGCTCGTGATGGGGATGTTAATTAAAATTCGGTAGATCGTTCGGGATTTCTCTGTTTGTCGTAAATTATTGATTACGAGGATTGTACGTATATATATGCATGTTGACCGATGCGGTTCGAGAGATGGGCGCGCCCGATAAAATGCGAGATTTCTAATTTGGATTTTCGTTGGATTGCCGATTTCTGCGTGTATTTACGGTTTCTGTTTACCTCGCCTGTGTTTATGTACGGTAATGTTTGGCAAGGGAGGCGAGGAAGGAAGAGAGAGGAAGAAACGGCTCGCGCCAGAGTTGTCTTGTAATTTATTAAACGCATCGGTAAATCGGTGGAAAAAGGCCGGGATACATTCGGTTATAAACGCAGCGGAGAAAAGCACAACATAACTACGTACAAGCTCTCGCTTAATTATTATTCATCTCTCTCTCTCGTTCTCTCTTACGCCGTAAATTCCTTAAAACACGATGCCGGCGAGTAACTGCATCTATTTTATCAATCCCATATCTTTCATCTTTAGAAGCAAGAGAGAAAAAGAGAGAGAAACCAGTCGAATACGCAGTGAAAGACGAAAAAAAAAGTTTCAACAAAAATTCAGATGGTATACTTGGATTCCTCTCGTGGTAGGGGCATCGCGTACGCATCGAATCTCTCTTTCTCTCCCGGTACAATTATTAAAACCCGGCAAACGAACGCACGTGCCGAGCTCGACTTATAAATTTCGCCGATGCTATTCGGAAGGCTCGAGGCAAACTAGTGCATCGATCAGGCTACTTGACTGCATAAAGGCCGTTTTCGATTGAGTTACGAGGACGATTAAAGCCAAGCGAGCATTTGTTCCGCGCAAAAACGCAGCGGATCGAGTTGGAATATAATATGGTGACGATTGAGTTATATCGCTCGGCTGACGATATTCCCTGGGTCCTTGTTCTTACATTATGAATGAGCTGCTCGGGTATCCGAGAGGATTTTTGACGAGGACGATGTAAGAGTTTTGGGTGTTAGTCGACGAGGAGATGTTACGAGAAGGGGATTTTTAATAATCGTGTAATGTCGGCTCATCAGTACGAGTTGAGGAATAAAAAATTTATGGTCTTCGGTACATGCGAGGTTCTGTTGGACACGTTTGCTGTAAAAAAAAATAAAATGAAATTGACGGGAGGCAATGATGTTTTATTTCAATTTGATCGCAACGAAAATTACAGATTGCGCCCCGCGAATTATTGCCTGAAAAACCTTGAATTTTGAATTTAGGCTGACGTCTCGTCGGTCTTTCTTATAATTGACTTTTAAATCGAAGCGCAACGTCGACTTATCAACGTCAAAATTGAAACTCTCGCTCGCGGTCGCAAGATAGAAAATATGCAGGGGGGGGGGGGTAAAAAGAAACAAGGCAGCAACGAGATGCAGACGGAACTGAAGCGAGTTTCCCCCGATGATAAAAAAATAAAAATAAAAGAAGAACAAAACAAAAAAAAAGACTTCGCTTATGCGAAAGTGAGCGGGGAGGGGAGGGGCGCTTCTCGAGACACCCCCGTCGATCGAATTTATAAATTCGCCGGCGGAATAATTTTAGCACTCACAATGCGAGAGAGAGAGAGAGAGAGAGAGAGAGAGAGAGTGAGAGAGGGCGCGCGTGCAAGGAAGCCCGGAGCAGCAGCATCAGAAGCAGTTTAAGTTAAAGGAAAGAAGAGGAAAGAAGAGAGAGAGAGGGACAGCGCGCGCAAGAGAGAGAAGCTGGTAAAAGAGGGAGGAAGCGAAGGAGAAGGAGGCAAGGGCATGGCAAAACACGAGTCTTATCTCTCGAGGCGCAGGCTCGGACGAAAGTTATGTCCTCGTTTATCGCCAACAATAAGAAGCATCGCTTAGCCGGGGCGCGCCGCCTGCTCTCTTGCGCGTCGCTCCTCGTCTCCTCCACCCACCTCCTCCCTCTCGTGACTCTCGGCGCGGGCTTATAATGCCATACGATGTTCTGCTATTCAAATAGTCAGCGCGCGGCCTGCTTATGTGCTCCCGCTGATTCAACCACCACCCCACGTTTACCTCCTACCAGATGCGCCTCCTTTCTTTACTCTCCGCGCTCTACACGTCCGCTCTCGCGCCGCCTAGCGCCTGTAAGGGCATAAACATTTTTCGCCCGTTTCAACGATTCCCTCCTCCTCCCTCTTATTCTCTCCCTACCGATGACCGACGCGTATCCGTGCCTGCCTGTTATTTCGCTACCGCGCTTTCATTTGTGTACACAGACCGCCAACTTTACCCCCCCCCTTCCCTTTATGCATTGCCCTTGGAAACGTCGGCGCGACTGTACTTGTGCGAATCCCATAACTAATCGATTTTTTTATGGGAGGCACTAAGTAAACAGCCTCACCTGTGTAACAACGTCCACGCGTGTATGCAATAATACAGTGTTTACGCCGACTAGTTTTCGACTACAAAAGCAGCGTACCTACAGAGTTACCCCGAAATCGTAACGCGGTTTATAATACATTTTGCCGATCTATCGCGACGATCTTTCTCTCGTTGGAGATCCTAATCTTGGAAATATGGATACTTACAACCCTCCAAAGCAAATTTCCACCTGTGGTTCGTATATATATCCCCTTTCGCAGTGGGATCGCGTATACCAAAAACCCTACAACGGATATGTACCGCAGCCGCAGCGGTGAACCTCCTACGGGCGTGTATTACAAACGCTTCATTTTTACCCGGTTGGCTGGTTCTTCTTTTTTTATCGTTAGATTGAAATAAGCAGAAGCAGCAAGAGCAGAAGCCTCGAGAGAAAATACCAGAGCATCGTTCTTTCTCTCTCCCTCGTGCGCGTGCGAGATGCCTATCTCTCGTTCTCGTGGTCTCCTATCGGCTGTGTATATCAAAATACGAGAGCGGCTTGTAGCGCACTACCGGACGCTGAGTATATACCAGGCTCCTTGCGCCCGCATATACATACACTCCCGCCCTCTTCTCTTGCTACCAGCGTGTCCTGTTTTGCGTTCCCCGCAACCTTCTTTTCTCTCTCTCTCGACGTTTTTTCACGCTTGAGACTAATGTCGCCGATTCCAATGCCCTGTAACCTGTGTGTGTATGTGTGGGAGAAGGAGAGGGGAGGACGATGGTTCCGGCCGTCCGTGAAAGCTGGATTAATGGTTGCAGTACGCGGAATTTCAGTGGACTCATTCTGCAGTGACGTGATAGGTTATAAGCTGGATCTCGAACTTTTTGCTCTCTTGGCTTAGGCTACTGATACGCGCCGATTGATAAGGGCCTTGAACTCTCTGCTCCCGGCATACACGTTTGGTCTGATTTCTTTTTTTCTCTTTTTTGATCTTGAGCTTTTGTTACGGAGCTACTGTAACGAGGGCAATCGAGGTTTCGCAATGAATGAATGATCGAGCGCTGCGGCGCTGGACATAAAGTTAGACGCTTGACATTCGAGACTTTATTTCATTTCAGATGACAGCTGTTATCTATACGGAGATAACCGTCGTCGTGTATCGCATTTCACTTTGTCTCCGAGGGATTTTAAATAACCGCATTAACGACAGAATGTTTAAAACTAACTCGATCTCCCCCCCATCCCCTAGCCTAAAACATATTTTGCGGTATAAAAGTTAATTAATCCGAGAGATAAATTTTAATTCGGATGTACGATACGAGTACCACCGGTTTTTCGGCCTCGGTCGTAAAAGTTTGAAAGTTTTCAGCTGGCTTATAATCAAAATGAAAAATTTTATCCGCCCGCGATGAAATTCGCCCTGCGAAAGAGAAAGAGAGAGAGAGAGAGAGAGAAGAGCTCATTATCCGGAATATCTGCGTAAATCAAAGATATGTGTCAGTGCGTGTACGCACGTGTGCTCTTTCTCTCTCCGCAGCAGTGAGGTTTTTTCGGTAAACCTACCCCCGTTTCGGTTAAGCAAAAGGTAAAGACAAGAGCAAAAGAGGAGTTAAAAAAAAGTGTAACTCAATCCTTACCCCTACTCCTTTTTCCTCTCTCTCTCTCTCAAAGAGAGAGAGATCGTTATCCGGCTCTTAAATCATTCGTCCGGAGAGAAAGAGAGGGGGCATTTCGCATGTATCTCATATACGCGCTACACGAGAACCAAATATACCGCATTTATAAGTTACACATGGCGGCGGAGGGAAGGAGGCGGGAGGGGGGGAAGTATACTGCAACAATTTAAATAAAGCGCAAAGACCAAGCTGAATTCTTCGAGGATTCAGTGAGATAAACACCCCCCCCCCTTCACTCCTCCCATATCCTCCTTGGCCTTTTCTCCGTTTTTTCTTCCATCTTCTGCCTCTCTTCTTCTCGTCTCCTATCTTGCACCTGCGCCGCCGTCCACCGCGAGCTCTCGAAATTAATAAATCCGGCTCCCGAATGAGAACGAGAGCGAATATTTCGCTCGATAAAATATGGATAATGAATCGAGCTGCGTGTACGAGCGATTTGCGTGGCAAAGACGTATGTATATGCGTTCCGAGGAAAATGGACCGACTGATTAATCGGCAGGTTTATCGAGGCTAAGTGTACTGGTTTTTTGTTTTTTTGTTTTTTTTTGAAATTATATTTTTACACTTCGAAGGAGCGAGGCTTTTTGGAGATTGATGTGACGTTGACGTTGGAAATCGAGAGCGATTCGTCATTGGTACAGGCTGCTTTGACTTTCACTATATTTGCAACGCTGTTTATGAGCTTGCTTGAGTTACGGGTCAACGCGTCTGGTAAGTCACGTCGCGATAACTCGCTCTAACGTAGGGAAAAGAAAAAAAAGAGAAAATAAAAATGTAAGAGTATCTATTCTACGTGGTTGACGGTTATTGAAGTTCGTAGTTAGCCAGTGCATAGATCAGAGGGTGCATATATAGGGGTATGCAATGAAAAAAAAAAGGAATTGAGAGTACGGGGAGGATCGCAAATTCTAGGAGTGTACAGCTTGCAGCTCGTAATTTACTTCGTATCCGATATATATCTGTACGTACTCGCGTGTGTGTGCAAGTGTACGTACGCGAATATGTGTACGTATACGTAGGCTAGTCTGCCGGCTTATTTTTCATGTTGCATTTGCTTCTGCTGCCCTCCGGTCGTCCGCATACTTGACTTCCAGTCGGCGAACGAGAGCAAAAGAAATTATACCGCGAAGAGGAGAAGGAGAAGCTGGAGGAAGGGAGGTAAAGGCGAAGAGTATAAGTTGGGAGTCAAGAGATGGCAAGGGGAGGAAGGGAATAAGAGATGCTCAGATATATACTCGGGAGGACGAGACGGAGGAGGGAGAAATTATATTTATTAATGAATCGGAGAACTGGTTCAAGCCCGGAGGACACTCGGCATTATTCCGTTTCATTGTTTTTCTTCAAAGTATATAGCATATACGAGGAATATACATATACGTGCCGCGTTTGCTTTTCGCCTTTTTTTTCTTCTTCATCTCCAACAGAGAGAAAGAGTATATGTATATCCTTCTGAAAGTACAGTACGTTTTTATGAAGCGTTTTTCTTGGGGATGCATAAATTACCCCAGCAAAGTTCTAAAAGCAAGAAAGAGTACGGAGAGAGGGAGGGGGGGGCGGATGAGAAAGTCCTTAAAAGAATTTCTTTGTTTCAATAAATGTCCAGCTGAGCGTGTACATAAACGGGAATGGCCTACCCGTGACAGCGAAGATTATTAAAAACTCGATTAAACAAAAGTTTAATCTTTTGCCTCTTGGAGGCAAGGTGGGTTTAATGATCGGTCTGCGATCGCGATTTTCTGCAATTGGCAAATAATCGCAGAAGGTACAGGAAAAAAGTCACAATTTTCATTCCGCTGAAAGTACCAGCAGCGACAACGAAACAGACAACGATAAAAACAAGCCGACGCACTAAATCAGCCAGGAAACTAGACGAAAAGACGCAGGAAGAAACGAGAGAGAGAGAGAGAGAGAGCGTATATTGGGCAAATGAAAAATGTATAGAGAGAAAAAGACAGGAGGGGGATAACGCGCACGCACACGGGTATATAAGAAAGAACGCAGGGAGCAAAAAGCGGGGAGTAAAAACGCGCAGGAGCAGATGGCAGAGCGATAAGACAAGCGTTCGCTTCTTACCAAACACCGAACGTCTACGAAGCGGGACACACACGCGCGCGAGCGTATTATCCCGCTTACCGCTGTCGCGACGTTTTTACCCGCTAAATCGAATGCGGAGAACTAGATGAATGGCCGGATTTTCAAATTTAAATGCTCGACTCCCCCCTCTCTCGCGCCCATACACCGATAAATCGATTTTCTCCCGATACGGAATCTCGAGGAAGATGGATCGCGTGGCTCCCTACGAATCGCCACTTATCCAATTTATCTGCGCGCCCTGGAGACGACAATCCTCCTTCCCTCTCTCCTTTCCTCCGCGTGGAAAATCGTAGCGGGGTACACATAGCGTGTGTAATCCGCTTTGCATCCCCTGTCGCCGCTCCAAATAGCCCGCTGTCATTGCCATTTCCCTTCGCGGGCATTCCGCTACTCTCCTCCCCCCTATACATTGCGCTCCTTAATGCCAAGCTGCCAGCGGGAGGGCTCTTTCTCTCTCGGTAGATACGATTGCAGCCCTACACCGATCGCATCGGCTTTTCCACTACCAACGAGGGGGGAGCAAACAAAATGAAAAAAAGAAGAGGAAACATAATTTCGCCACTGCGGTAGCAGTGAATCCCCGGAGTAATCACAATGGACCGGTTGTCGTAACTTTCCTCCTCTCTCCCTGCCCCCCCCCCCAGCTCTTGGGAGAGCGCATCTCTCTCTCTCTCTCTCTCTCTCTCTCTCTCTCTCTCTCTTTCTCTCTCCTTGTAATTAACGAAGAGCCACGCCGCGAAGTTCTCCCTTTGCCCTGCCCTTCACCTTGTCACGTCATCATTATTATGCTGGGCAGCAGCAGCCGATATACGTAGACGTGTACACACAGCGGAAAGTATAACCGGCACGTGGCTACCCTCGGGCGCGAACTGACCTCGGCTCGTTCGGGCAGCCGCCCGCACGCGCCACGGCGGCTCTCTCGTATAAGCATGCGCGAATTATGAGCCGCGCACAAGAGCAGACTGCGAGAAAATGATTAAAATGCTGATTTGCTCGATCCACAATATACTACGGTTAAATAGAAGGGAAATTTGTTCATTGATTTTTAAATTATCTGAATGTCAATGTAAGTTTTTGGAATCTCTTGTCGATGCATTATTGGTCGGTATTTAGTCGCGGAATGTATAAAGAAAATATTGGCGTTGATGCGCAAAGCCATAATGGAATGTTGTTGCGGAAGCTAACGATAATATTGACTTTGTAAATTTTCTGTGTATAACATGAAAACCTGGCGTTTGAATAATATCCGGGTAAAGGTATTCAACGGATGAAAAGATCGTGCATTGAAATTTCGCGTTTCGTCTCTCTCGTTCGGTCGTTTGTCGAGTGGCCAATTTGCACTCGAGGCCCAGCACACCGGCATCTCTCGGAGATTTGAAAAGAATGAGTCAAAGTACTCGACGCATCCTGTCTTCTCTTTTTTTTTCTCAAAGCACCCGAGACTCTTTGCGTTTCTTTCTTTCTTTTTTTTTTCTTTATTTTCCGAGCCGGCAAATTGCTAGGTCGTCAGAAAGTCGGTTATGCACAATGTGGCCCGCGAAATTGTGGCTATTTATTTTGTCATTTGCGTTCAATCATGTGTTCTTAGCGTCATTGGAAGAAAATCAAAATCTGCTTCTTTTTCCAAAAGTTTGCACTTTTTCGTTCAAATTGCACACGAAATTGCGTACCTATAATTCTTTAATGCCAAATAATTCGAAATAAATTACAGGTTTGAATTATTGAAATCCCTTATTTTTGAAATTTCAATTCTGCATTTGCCGTGCAAACAGCAATATCTAACCACTATCCACAATCTTTTCGCGAAACTCAGAATAAGAAAATAAATCCAAAACCTTATATATAAATTCTCCCCTTAAACTTCAACGAAAGGCTAACTTAACCTCAAAATAAAGCAAAATATTAAATTTCTCTCAAACATCAATCTTATTATATCCATATACACTTTAATTTCAGCTTCTCTCTAGGCCGAAAATTAAAAATACCATCAGATCCGAACACAAGCAGGTAGCTTGTATCGCCAATCACAGGGCAACCTTATTAAACGAGAGCCGAGCAAAGGGGGGCAGCAGTCCGGCAAAAGCCGTTAGCCCATCACAGGAAAGCGAATAGCGCCAGATAAAGCAACCCGGAAAGCATCTCCGTCTGGGGCGTAGTAATTTTGTCGCTTGCACACACACGTGTTAATACCGAGCAAGGAACATAACCCTTGAGTGCTTATATAGTGAGCACAAAATCACGTGAGCGGTTGGCAGATAAGATCCTCCCCCCTTGGCCCCTTGGACTCACAGCAGGCTTTATCGTAATAATATCGAAAGTAATGGACGGGAGAGGCTGCTGCCGAGGTTCGAAATAGTATTTTCTTCGCTTACTCGCTTATTCGTGACTGCTGCTGCTCTGCTCCTGCTGAGTCTGGCTTCAACTTGCCATTTGGTCTCTGGCATGGCAAGAGAACGAGGTGCGGTGAGGGGGGGGGGGGGAGGGAAGGAGGAGGCGGAGGGAAGGAAGATTGCGCGCGGGACCGCTGCTGCGAGCTAATATCCTTGAGTTATGACGGCCGCGCCACGGACTCTCGCTTCTCCGTCTTACACCGGTTCTACCGGACTTTTGTGCGCCTCTTTTCCATCTGCCCTGCTGTCTTTCATTATTGTAATTGAAATTTTATTAGATAACTCGACGATCGCGAGATTGAGAGGTTGAAAAAGCTCTTTTCTTCTCCCCCCTTTCCCCCACTCTTTCTTTTTTCTCTATTCAAATTGATTTTACTGATTTAGTTTATGCGAGATTAAAAAAGAGACAACATAATTTTTTATTGTTTTACAGTTATTAACCGCCTTCTACTAAGGAGCAATAAAAAAAGGGAAAAAAAAGAAATACCGACGATAAAAGGGAGATTATTTATTTGCATTAGAAAAAGAGTTCAAGGTGTTCGCTTGATTGGAAGCTTTGTAATGTAGTCTCGTACATCATCCGCTCGTTTCCGAAATGAATCATAAACGGCAATCAAGCGCAGAGCGAGAGTTGCTGATCGCGAGACCCATCCGTTTGCACTAGATGTTTAGCGAATAGAAGAAGCGAGAAAAGAAAGATTATTGGTCGGAGAGGAAGAGAGAGAGAGAGAGAGAGAGAGAGAGAGAGAGAGCCCTCGGGTGAGGTTAGATTAGCTTTTTCGGCTCTTTCTCTTTTTCTCGACTCGGGTCAAAAAAGGGAAACAGAAGATTTATGCGCGCGACGTCTTATCGGGCCAACCCTTGCCTCTCTGCCTCGCAATAACGGCCTAACGGTACTCTAATTACCTTCGGCACGCTTAATCAGCCCCGGACGAGCGAGTGTCGGGAGGGTATAAGGTTAATTTACGAGTGACGAATTTTTATAGGTGTACATCCTTTACGTCTATGCTATACATAAGACATTTCGGCTCTCTCGCTTGGCAGAGTGCGTCTTCTAGTTCGGCCTCGCATTCCTTTGTTTTTTCGTCTGTTTGCTCTCTGGCTTGTTTTCTCTTTCTCTCTCTTTCTTTTCGACTTTTAATTTTTTAATCTCGAGAGCTCGTAAATCCGCGCCGCTATTTCGGAATATGACACGAGAGGCTGTTCTTCTGCGGGGGTATATACGGAGCGATGGCGGTGTGCGTGTATATATGGTTTTCTAGCCAAATTGAGAGGGAGATAGAGAGGGATATATGAACGTGGGAGGAAAAAAAAGGAGATAAGCTGAGCTATTGATGTTTAGCGATATTATGAGCGAAGATGAAACGGAGGAGGAGAGATGTTAATGTGGGATAGAGAGCGGAGGCAGGACTAGCGCGCGCAGGTTCGTTTAAATATGCGAGAAGAAGATTAGCTGAGCATAAATTTCGAGAGAGAGAGAGAGAGAGAGAGAGAGAGAGAGAGAGAGAGAGAGAGAGAGAGAGAGAGAGAGAGAGAGGAAGAGCGAAAGTTGAATAATTGATTTTTCGCGATTTCTGCTGTTGCGGAGTTGCGGGATGAATGATTGCAGAAGGCGGCCACGGGAGGGAGGCTCCGACGGTGTGTCTGTTATATTTTGGCCTATAATTTTGGCTAGCTCGTATTTATTATCTTCGATGCTCGCGGATGTTTAATGTTGTTTACGATGACTAATTTTCAAATTTTGCTTGCGAGTTATGAAGGGATTATGCATATTTCGCTCGAAAAGCTTTATTTGCATATACTAAAACTGCTGTTAGCGCTGTTGAATAAGGATAGAAACGACGAAAAAAAGAAACAAAACAAATAAAATAGAATCGGCTTCATTCTCGCGTGTTGTTTAAAAACGAAAAATAAAAACGAAGTTACGGCTCTGATAAATTTTTATTTCCGATGATATACGATCATCTCGATAAATTGCACAAGTGTATTCTCAAAAATATGAAAAATAAATTACAAAGCTTCACATTTTTTAGCACCATCATCTCAGCTAATAAGAACCAAAAAATTATTTAAAAAAAAAAGAAGGAACGAAACCTCGTCAAAGCTGCAGACACATTTTGAAAACTCCCTCGGCCAACCTTTAATAATCCCCTTAGCGGCATTCGCAAAAAAAGTCAACAGCAGCAAAAGCCATATCCTTAAAAAAAAGCAAATCCATCGTTCTCTCTCTTTCTCTTTCAAGGAGCGATAGGCCGTTTTTAAGCAATGCCGCCGCTACTACTCTCCCCTCGACAAAGGCTACCCAGTCGAACGTGGCGCGCAAAATTAATACCACAAGAGTCGCGCAGCCTTATAATCGCGCGGTCCACTTAATCCCCCCCTCTCCGTCCCTCTTGCCTGGTCGCGTATTTACACGGGCACGCGAGTATAATCCGCGGCCAACGCAGAAATCCAATTTTCCGCCTGGCCTCGCCCGGATATATCTTCTTGTTGCGCTTGCCGGATCTCGATCTGTCTGTCTCTCCCTCTCTCTCTCTTTCTCCCTCTCTGTCTCGGTGAGGCGAAACCGCAGCCGGCTGGAGAACGACGATGTCGCTTCATAAACGGCCTAAATTGAGACAGCTCTCGGACGTTCGGCGCTTTTGTTTTGCCTAGCGCTGCGCGTATAACCAAAGGCCCGGCGCGCACTCCACTTAAACTCCGCGTTTCCGCGTATATCGTTCCTGTTACACCGTGATCGTGCTTGCTCTTTGCTTCTTTCTTTTTTATCCATTTTTTTTTTACTCTGATTAAACGATGCTTATGCGATGTCGTGGTTTTGTACATTACATTGCATTTTTTTTTCTTTCCCCATACAAATCGAAGTCTAGGCTTCAAAAATTCCATTCCGTTCCCATAGGGACAAAGTTTTACGAGAGCTTATGAATCACACAAAATAAGGTCTTTGTGTTAAATAAAGAAACGGAAAAAAGGCGTATATGCTACGCGCACATGCTACGTAGACCCCGGGAGCTTCTTTCGGTGCGTCACAATCCGCGACACTCGCCGCTTATCTTATGAGAACCGTCCAGACGACTACACGTCGTCGCATTTTTTTTTCGCGCACAAGCAAGACACAGCCGGCAAAAAATCTCGCGTATGCGTACCACGTGTCGGCCATATTCGGTATCTGCTCTCGATATCCTCGCTTTTTTTTCTGCCTCCCGAGAGCTGTTTCTCGCGCCCTTCGACTCCCGACATCGCGGCTCTTTTTTACGCAGGTTCTCTTGGATAGGAGGCGTACACGTGGACGTGTATGTGGGAGCGCACTTTTTTTCGCTCCAGTATTTCGTATGCGCGTTTATTTTTTCACGATGATGTAATTCCGGCTATACTCGCAACGCGTTGAAAATACTTTATCATGTGTATCATTTGCTATTGATAATTTCGCAACAATACGAGGCGCAATGGTTATTCGACTACGTTATACGTTAAAATGTTGAATAAAAAAAAAAGTAGCCAAAAAATCGGGCTTTTAACGCAGCCACGACGTTTGGTCAGACCATAAAACCTAGTCCGTCGTTCAACACCCATGCCCCTTCTCGATTTTTTTCCACGTCTGCCTCTTCATTCCAACGCCTATCAGCGGCACGTCTAGACGGCGAACGCGTCCATTCGTCGCAAGTGGAAGAGGAGAGAGTAGGGAGGAGGAGGAGGGCTCCCCGGCTCCTTTCTGCTACCGTCTGCGCCCCGTTCAAATTAAAGGATTCCGATCCCGATGACCTAACAACGGGTCTATTTTAATGCCAGCGCTCAAAAGAAAGGATTTTAATGAGGCTTCAGTCCGCACGACGTGCGTGCCCTCTTTTATAAGCACACATCGCGCACGCCTAGTGGAGAACGGGATCTTTCGCATATCATTGAATACTATTAAGCCGATTCTGATGCGTTTTTGTTGTTTTTTTTTATTTGCGGACGCTTTGCGAAAATTATACGCTGGCGTGTCTCCCGATCGCTGCTAGACGTTTATCCTTTTATAGACGAAGATAAACGATTTGATAGGACTTTTCAGGCTCTGTATATACCATTGCTCGGTTCTCATGCATTAGCAGGTTATTAAGTAATAAGGACTTTCTGTCATTATACACGGCTGGTTGGCAGTTGGGACGATTATTTTGTTCGATCAATTACGAGTTATTAGACTTTGAACAACTGCAATAAACTGAATTATTGGGTAATTGAAACATTTTTTTTCAAGGTTTTCTTTACGTACAAAATCAGCGTAATTGATCCAATAGCAATAAAACAAGAAACTCGGATTATTACGACTGGAAATTAATGATCGCCCAGAGCCACAAAAATCCACGTTTTTCCAAACTTCAAATCAAACGTAATAAGCTGTGTATCAAACAAACTCATCGATTCCTCATTTTTCCCTTGCTATATCCAACCACGACAATTACAAGGTTCACTTGGAGAAAAAAAAGAGAAAAACCTCGATCTCTCGTACACTCCCATCCAACAAAACAACTTTCTTCCCCTTAACAATCCAGTTAGAATTACGCGGTTGCGAAAAAGCACACGCGTCGGTCACGGAAGTTCGCGTAACTCGAGAGTAGAGAGAAAGAGAGAGAGCACTGCATAGGTCGCGTGGGAGCCTGGCGTCATGACGAGGCCAGCAATTAGCCAAGGCGAAATTGCCGTAAGTATACGGCGCAACGACGACGACGACGAAATTTCGCGACGATCTTGATAATTGCACTGGATAAAAAGGGCAGTCTCCGAGCTGCAGGAGAGCCGGCCGATGAATTAAAGTAGAGTCGTGTTTCTACACCTACGCGCGCACGGGCTCTGAGCCAGCCAATTTCAAGGAATTGACGCTGGGGCTTGCGCGCGCTACGCCAGAGGCTTTTGTGCTACTGCAAAGGAGAGGCAAGATTTGTCGTATTTGTTAATGACGATGCTTGGGTATTAACAATAATACAAAATTGCATCGATATTGAATATTCTCAACTTGGAATTTTTTGAAAAAGTGTAATTTCTATAAATTAAAAGCGAATTGCGAAATAACTCGTCGAGTCAGCGGGGTTCGTCTTTATTTCGCCGATCACGCGAGCCGCATTCCCTATCGACCTATCGAAAAATCACGCAGGCGTAATCAAACGGCGCATGTGCGCTCTCTCTCTCGGACTCTCGGCAAAAAGAGCCGAAATCGTGTACGTATAAAAGCCCGCGAGCGAGATACGCAAAGTCAGAAGATAAAGGTAGAGCTCGAATGCGAAGTAAAAGCCCGATCAAACAAACAAAAAAATCGAGCACAAAGAGGCTAAATAAATAAATAAAAGAGAGAGAGAGAGAGAGAGAGAAGGCTGGGGAGAAATAAAAAAAAAAGAAGTGCACTGAAATTGCTCGGGGCGATCGACGAGTCTCGAGTGTAAGGGAGGGGCATCCAAAGTGGAAGAGTACAACGTCGGGAGAGAACTTGGCCGATCGAAGCGAGCTTTGCGCACCAGCCGTACAAGAGGGAGAGCGAGAGAGCGTATGCGCGCAGACGGTAGGGAGTGAGAGAGAGAAGCCCTCTGGTGCCAATTCTCGGATAAATGGCAGTTACGTGGCCGACGGTCATTTTCGCGTCACCCGCGCGCGCGACCCCGATCCAATCCCCTCCCAATACACCTCTCAAGAGTTGGGCGAGGCCTCCGGGCGCTCTCCAGGTATATAAGCGCGTAATGCAATCTACCGGGCTGATCGAGGCCCGCGCACGTGTGCCGGACGAATAATGCAATGGAGGGAGGCTGGCGCCCTCGGAGAATAAAATAATGCGACGACGAGGCGAATTCTCGACGGGAGAGAGAAGACAGGCCACGCGCGCTCGTCCGCTCACCGGGGAAATATACTTCTCTCTCTACGTTCTAATCCCGGTAGCCAGGTAGCCTACGTAATAAAAATTTAAAAGCTCGCTATGCTAAAATCGAGCTTTTTTTGTTTTATTACTTATACAACGGTCTGTAACCTTGATTTATCGCTGTTTTTTTTTTCGTTTCCGAGGTAAGAGGGGATAAGTAAAAACGACGGCGAAATTTTAGACACGTGAGTGTATAATCCGAAAACACGGCTCGACGAACCGCAATAATCCGAGGGCTATGAGAGGAAAGAGAGCTAGAGAGCCGGAGAGATATGACGCAAAAAAGAAGCGTATATATTCGTTTGGAATTCGTGACGAGAGAGAGAGAGAGGAGATTATGCTCCCCCCGCCCCCCTCTACGCCAAGCCGTGCTTGATTGTCCGTAATACCTAGCCGCATAAAAGCCAATTGACGCTTCTGAAAACTAGTTTTAATGAACGCAATAAAGTATTTATCTCTTTCGCCCCCCCCTCCCGCCCGCTGGCGCTATACGCGAGGAGAGGCCAAGCACACGCGCCTGAACTTTACAGCCATTTTCCCCGCGGGCCTCCGTATATAAACAAGCGAGCAAGCTGCCTTAACGAGCATTGCTCACCTGCCGACTTCGCGGCTCACCTTTGCGTATCCCTCCCCCCCCCCATTAACAGATAGCCCGAAATCCTTGCCTTTTTATTTGCTCTTTTCATTTCCCTTCGCCCCACCTCCTTACCTCATCCCGCCCTTTTTTTTAATACTCGCGGCTAATGCAGCTGAACTGGAAGCTTATTACGGATTATCTGCAGCGGCGCGTCTTTTATCGGGCGGCAATGCGGGGGAAGAGAGAGAGAGAGAGAGAGAGAGAGAGAGAGAGAGAGAGAGAGAGTGAGGAGGCCGTGGTAAAACTCTTTACGAGCCGGCGGAAATTGAAAAGAGAGATAAGAGGAGAAGAGGCTGGGCTGCCGGCGTGCGCTCTTAGAGCTCTGCAGCGGAAAAATCCGATTTCTTGACTGATGATTTTCGAGGTCGGGAAAAAAAGGGTTATTGCACCAAAGTGCACGAGTACGCTTCGATATAGGCGGTGGCTAGACGTTACCGTTATGAATTTGCCAAGTTTAAGGCGTGAACTCCTCTCGTTCGCGTGTATGCGCGCGCATATGTTTTGAGTAGCAGCAGACAGCTGCCGATCTACAGATTTATTTTTCTTGTATTACATAGGTTTATCTAGAATGGACCGAGCGAGAGTTTGATTGGCAAATGTTTTGTTAAAAAAAAAAAAAAAAGAACAGTTTATAACTCTTGGTTATTGCAGCCAATAGTTTAGCGAGAGAGAGAGAGAGAGAGAGAGAGAGAGAGAGAGAGAGAGAGAGAGAGAGATAAGAGAAGGTCGTATACGAGAAAAGTCCGCGTGTAGAGTCGGATATCAACGATCGCGATTTTTACAATATACCCATAACAGGCAAATACGCGCACACAGTGTATGCGCCCAGCTGTACATGTGAAGCTATGCGTAAAACTCAAAGATTATCGCTCGTTTAATGCCAACTCGTTAAACACAACGTATGTATACGTATACGCTGGCTGCATACGCGCTCGCGCGCAAACTCGGGAAAATAATTAAACGGACTCGCTTGCTCTCTCTCTCTCTCTCTCTCTCTCTCTCTCTCTCTCTCTCTCTCTCTCTCTTTGAAACTCATGCATACATATCCATGAATTTTTGCGTGCCCGGTATATATAAGTAAGGCCGCTTAGATCTCTCGGAAGCATCGCCGGCCGGCTAACGTACGACCTCAAGCAACCGCCATAATTTGCCTGGCTAAATTGTTTTTTATTCGACGCCGTCTAAAGTGGCCGGTTTGCATTAAGTATTCGCAAGGGAAGCCTCGCTAGGGTAGGTAGCTCATAACGATTTCTCGAGAGAGGGAGAGAAAGATCGGCCGATAAGCGCCGAGGCCTGATGAATTTCCCGGCTGTCTTAGCCGAGCGTATATATAATATATATGAGAAAAATTAAAGGGCGCGGAATGGACGATAAGAGCGCTCCTTTTGCTAGCTTTACGATCTACGCGCTCGCTTCCACGCGGCTTTTCAATATGAGCAAGGGGAGGTAAAATTGAAATTTTCCCGGTATATAGGCGCGCGAGCGGCTAGACGGCGAATGCTGATGAGACGCGAGGGCTCTCTGGCTCGTCTAGTTAAGTGCGGCGAAATGCTTCTGCGCCGGGGAAAAATGTTCTGAGACGTTGATGCACTTGACGCTGCTTTCTGCTTTATAACCGGCAGGGGGAAACAGCTGCTTTGGCATAGTAATTGCTTGTGGCGTAAGTGTACGCGCGTTTTTCTTTTTATCTTTGAGCGATGGGAGATTTTTAGAATTTTGAAAATGAAAATTTGCTGGACGCTTTGATGTTTAGCGGAATGTTGATTGTGGGCTTGAGCTGAGAAAAGAGTGGAGGAATACGTAGGTATTTGATAATTTTATGGGTTACATTTGGAATTCGTTTGAAAACCGTGCGTACACACTGTTTGACAGGGAAAATATGTTGGTTGTTTGAGTTTATTGTATTTTGTGCGTTTGTTTCAAGGAATTGAGAAACTTTTTTTGGCGAATTCTAGAATCGTTCGAACACGTGCATACGCATTAATATATCAGGGGGTAACGGGTTGCGTTAAGTCTTGATAAACGAGAAAACCGTTTTGCGCCTGTTTTATGCCGCGAACTTCTTGTTATAAATTACGCAAATGGTTAAAGCTATTACCGCGCGCGGTTAAACTGCGAACGAAATTAAATTTTAAATCCTTCGCCTTTTATTTGTCCGCGCAAAATTTATTGCGTAAGCTGCGTTTGGACAAAATGGGAAAAATTTATGGACGATTGAAATAAACGATTTTTTGCATTTCAAACATTGCTCGAGTGTACATTTTTTATGAAAATTGAGCGCGTCAATAGAAAAAAAGAACTGTATACTTCACCTGTAATATGAACAGCGCGCTCTACGAGAGCTTAAAATTCAAGCAGAGAAATTCAATACCGATTCTTTCGGCACCTTTTTCTCCCTTGGCCCCCGGCAAAAACCCAATCAATCAAACGTCAGCTCAAGCGGGGATTTAAATATCGCTTTAAAATTTTACGAAAAAAAAAAGAAAAACGAATAACAAAATAAAAAGAGTCACCCGAATATCAGCGAATAAGATTAGAGGACTAATGATCCGGGGTAGCTAAAGACGATCGGTGGCTCTAAGCTTCTTTTGACTTTCTCGTTCTCCTTCATATAACGATGCCGAGGCTTCTCGTATACCTGCACGTGTCTGTGTGTATATACATAAACCCGAGCGCCACAGCAGAGGCTCGCGTGTATAAGCATACTGGTCGGACCGGCCGCCGGTTGGCTATCGGCTTCGAATCGAACTTTATTATGTGCGTACACACATATATGCGGACAGACGTACACGCACACGAGTGATGCTGTGGTGCTCCACTTGCCACGATTTCTCGATGCTTTTGTGCCTCGCAACGATGTTGCCTTGGCTCTTTTTTTTTCTTCCTGCTCTTTCTTTACTTCTATCTCTCGCTGTACGTGTGTGTGCATTATATCGCGGAATTGCAATCGCAAAACCACTAAGTGGAGAGCTATGTATTTGTGCGTTATCCGAGGTATTACGGACTCGAAGCTATATAAGTACGTTGAAATTAATAATGTTATTGTTTGGGAATTGCAAGTGGTCGTTGGGAAGGATCGTTACGTTCGATCGATCGGATTGATTTTCTTGCCACTCGAATGAAATGCTGCGTTGTTATATAGAAACGAGATATATACGAGATATATCTTCGAGAAGATTGAGCGAATAAACTGTGTATGTAATTGACGAAAAGAAGAAAAAAAGAAGAAAAATAAAAAAAAAACGAGATGAGTAAATAAATATGGTGGGGAGCTCTCGAGCGTATACGTGTGCCGAAAATTTAGCGGGTCGTTAAATAAAAAGCAAAACTCTGGCAAAGTAAAAATATAGCCAGACGTCGGGGCGCAAGGCAAGTTAATCGTCGAGCATAACGTTTTTGCGCGAAAAGATCGACAAAAGCCTGCTCAAAAGGTACAGGATATGTGTGCGCGTGTGCGTGTATATTCCTACGTAGCAGGATAAAAACAGCCGCTCTCGCAGCTCGTTTCGCCTCGGAATATAAGCCGAGCGGGGGGGACACAATACGTGCGCGGCATTAATGCGCCGTGTATATATCCCTCCCGCGAGTCGCCATGTCCCGGTTGCGCATTAACATAATCCCGGCGGCAATATTCGATGCAATACAGTGACCATCAAAGTGTCATCGAGTCGTTTTCGCGCCCAGCGTCCCAGGGACGAGGCGCGCGCGCACCTGCCCGAGAACATGCCTGCACGCGGAAAGTACTGATTTCGCGGACGCTAGAGAGAGAGAGAGGATATCGATAGGAGGGGGGAGAGAAAAAAAGAGGAGGAGGAGCTACGAGAAGGAGGCAGGCGAGACCACCCCGGATACGCGACTTTTTGCCTGCCGGCTCTCCTCGGCCTTCCTCATTTTCGCCCGTCGCGGTATACAGCGCGCGCGTGTATACAGCGATATACCGAGCCCCGAGGCAATTAAGCTCTCCTTAGGCGCTTTTTCAGCGTCGAGTACGCTGTAGCTTGCGGCTCTCTCCTCTATAGAGCTGCTTTCGATAATTATTAATTATTGAGGATAGTCGATCGGGAGGTCTACTTTTTTTTTAATTCGCTTTTTTTCACTGGGCGTGGCCTTACGAAGTGTTCGGAATATTTTTTTGAGGTTACGAAATTACGTGAAAGCCGAATAATTCAGGTGATTATGCGTTGGCTTATTCTTTGTATTACCTCACTGATTGTGCCGTTGTGTAGTTCTCAATGAAATGAGTAAACCGAGATTTTCTTCAAAAGTTCACCTCGCTCTTATAAAATTATATAAAGACCGTCTGATATTAAGTTTGTGGGAATTCAAACTTTTTACAGCCGGTGCAAACTTTTAAATCAAGTCGTTTGAGCGCCAACGTTTATGCCGCGCATATAGCATCGCAAAAACCATCGCTTATAAGCCTAATGATCGGCAACTAGTTTCGCTAAGCCCAAACCAAATTCTCCACCGCACGCATAGACGAACAAACAAAAAATAAAAATTCCCGCGTTCTTTTGCGTAATTCAAGCGTTTTTTTAATTTTTCGAAAAGGAAAAAAATAAGGAAAATCTTTGAGAGACTTACCGAGCGCTTGGACGAATCGGCACCCTGCCGATTGATCTCTAGGGGAGTCTGTATCGACGGCCTGCCGAGATACCAGTCCTCCCGTGGATTGTAATTGTCGAGGAGCTTGAGCAGTCGAGCGACGTTCACGTAATTGTCGTCGTCGAAGTGACAAAACCATCTGTGAGGCAGAAAGGAATAAAACTAATTAGTCGATAGGCCTGGGAGAAGGAAAAGCCAGCTTTTTGCTAGGACTAGTGACAACTTTGTAACGAGATGTAATTAATGGCTAAGTAATGGATGTGATACACTCGTCATTAAGCTTTTTCTTAACATTTCAATATCTTATTCGTAGACGGGAAATTATGTTTTATTAAAAAAAAATCACTTCTTGTTTTGGTGTTTGCACAACCTATGTTGTAATTTTCTTAGAATCCCACGAACAGTTTAACCCATCATGAAAATTTTCAATGAATTTAAGTTCGGACGTACGATAGTTTACCGCGCGGACCTTGAGAGCTTGTCGACTCCTGCGGGAGTGAGGACACAATCAATGTACGCGTCAGTAGATGGGAACACGCTGTTAGGATTCTTCCTGGAACGTCACATGTACGAGTTCTCCTTCGCTATACGGGACAAACTTCCTGGGCAGCTTGTTAAGCCGGACTTTTTAAGTCTCTCTCGCTGACAAAGTTTGCCCTTGCAACACTAGGCCCTTCTTATAGGCCAACGTTTTTTCATCTTCATTTTGTTCATTAACTAAACTTTTGCGCTTTTCAAATGCGAAAGTCAATATAACAACGTTTGACCTTTCACCAATCAACACCTCGAACAATCAATTTTCACCTCTTTAACGAACAACAAAGAAAAACCGAAAACATAACTCCGACTACTTTGCGATTATCATCGACCCAAACACGCGCTCCAAAAAAAAAAAAGATCCACCCCGAAAACTGTTCTCGCAGGCTTACAACCCCATTGACGCTAGACTCGCTCGAAAGAGCACACATAGACACCCCTATTCCGTACCCACAAAACGCGTAGCGCAGCAAAGCCAAAAGAGCCATACAAGTCGTTGCCACTGGCAGTAGTCCGGCACGCGCACCAATATCGCCGGAGCAGGGAGGGTTGCTCGCGTGGGAAAGCCTGCCCCCCTTTTTACGTGCGTGCGTCAAGGCGCGTGCGAGTGTTAGCTCCCCTACTCTCGACTGCTGGTTGTCCATTGTACCACTGCCACCCGCCCCATACCACTCCACCTCTTTGCGTATACGGTGACGCGTGACTCTCTCGCGAGTCGAGCTCGCACACGCGAGCCCCTCTTTTATTTCGCGTGTGTGCTCGCTAGCGTGCGATTGCGCTCGGCGGACTTGGGCTGTTTTACTCGCAAGCGATGAAGCTACTCTCCGTACCGTATCGAGTTACTCTTTCTCTCGCTCTGCGTTTGCTAAAGTTTTCTTTACTATTTTTCTTTTTTGCTTTTGCTGAGAGTCGAGTATAGAAAGAAAACGAAGAGGTGTGCTGTTCATTTTCTGAGCTTGTACTTTTCTCAGATTTGATCTGCAAGGGCTCATTGGCTGCTTGCCAGCTATTCAAATAAAGCGCCTCCGTTAAAGCTTCTTTGAAATCTTTTAATTTTTCTTTTTACCAATTGCCGTTCCGTTCTCCGAAGCGTTAAATAAGATTATAATTATACGAAGAAAGAGAGAAAAAAAACATTATTGCAAAATTCATTAAGCACAGACCCTATTCAAGTGAAAACAAAATACGTACATATTAATGCTTCTTTTGTAATTCCCCCCCCCCCAAATTTTACCAGACACACACATAAACGCAGCCCTTCCTCGTCGTTACGCTCACCTTACCCTCTTATTTCTCTTGCGCTCTGCTCTGATTGACACACACGGGTATTCGGCGAGAGCTGGGAAAAGTCCGCCTCCCTCGATTCTCATTGAAATCGTAAGTATATCCGCACACACAAACTCACACTTACACACAACACACACATACTCTTGCTCAAAAAGGCAGCACAAGAGTCCAAGAATTACGGGAAGGAGATAGCGCGTATTATACGTGTATAATCCTCTCCTTCGAATCCTCTTAATTAAAGTGATTACGTTCCCGGCTCACGCACGCCCTCTTTTTTCTCCCCCCTCCCTATTCTTTCCCTGCGCCTTTAAATATAATTCAACTTGATTTCTGTAATCAGCTCACATCATTTGCTCGCTGAGGGTAAAAAAAAAAAAAGAATCGAGAGAGAGGGACTTTGACGAAGACTGAGATTCGCACTTGGGAGAGACACGATTGTGCGCTCGCGCCGGCAATTTCAGGGCGCGTATAACGGATATGTAATCATGTTTGTCATTGTCCCCTCTCCATGGGCACGCTTGTAATTACGGCGCTTCTCATTGATCGAGCGAGGCGCGCGCTGTCATATACCGAAAATTGCGGTTCGCGCGGCGCGACGCTGAAATAAGGCGCTTGCAAGTAAATGTCCGGAGCTCTCGGGTCGACCCGAATATATAGGACGGTAATGCATTGGGAAGTGTTGACAAGACGTCGGGCTGTAAATATAGTGATCAAAGTATCAATTCATAGCGAGGCTATATTAGGTTAGAGGTACAGGCTAAGACTGATGTTTGATATTAATCCGGTCGATATCATGTTTATAAGGAGACACGTTATTACAAAAATAAAGAGAGAGCAAGAGGCTGAAAGATTATGTTTTCAGTTCAATTCGTTTGAGAAAGATTGAAAAACACACCTGTTGAGCGCATTATGGGTTGCGAGCCATGTACGCTTCCAGGACTATAATCCCCAGCGTCGACAATTTCGATGGTCGTCGAGTAGCACACTAAACGGAGCGAGAAAACGAAGAGTCGATCGGCTAAATATCCAAGCTCCAATTAGAGGAAAAATTGCCACGATAGACTCGGGAGACACACATACGCACACGCAGCACGTGTGCGTCGCGGGATACTCGTTAAGTCGGGATAGATCGGTTGCAGCGGATGTCGGCCAGAATGAAATTATACACTCGCGCTCGCTCTGGGAGAAGAAATCGCCTCCTCTCGGGAGAGAGAGAACTGGCCATCGGCTTTTCCTATATCCTCCTCTCAACGCTGCCCTCGTCTTGGCATAGACTCCTCTACAGTATATGAAATAGAGCCTTAATCTCGTTCGCTCTCAGCGGGGATTAATTCTGTCGGTGTTACATAGCCTTGTACCATTACTGACCAGCTTGCAAATTCGATTTTCTATTTCCGTACAGGTTTCATTAAAAAAAAATACGAGAATAGAAAAGTTCGTTTGACATTCGAGAAAATTTCTCCGACTTCCAATTATACTGGTTAAAGCCGAGAGATTTTGGAGTCATCTTGGTGCGTACGCCTCTGTCTCTCTGGAGATGTTAGAATCGAGTTCTGACATATGAACACCTGAATTGATTGCGGGACAGTCGTTGTACATTTCCTCAATGAATCTATTACCGATATCTAATATTTGCATGTTCAAAAGAGAGACATCTGTCTTGCCAATTGAAATCTAACCGCAAATAGCAGCTTAACTCTTCAAAGTTGATCCTTTACAGAAAAACTAAGACGCAGACTTTGAAATGGTAACCTCCGAAGCGTCAAGAAAAATCCAAGTCATTCCAATCACGCGATCAAAAGGTAAAATTGCATGTAACATCCTTCTCTGCGCTTGCCCATCAGTCTATCAATCAGCCATTCTCCCCTGTGTACCTACCTATCCCTTCGATCCGATCAGCATCATCGACGTTTGGAACGTCGTCGCCTTCGGCATTCTAGAGACATGGAAACAGTCAATGGCTCAAGGCGCGCGTGCCACATGTGCCGATATTCCTAAGGAGAGACTATGCCTTTGGGATGCAATTAGACCGATTGCTATTAGACGACGTAGGAGCAACGTTATTGTAACCATGAACGTCACAGGCTTGATGGGATTTTTCAATTGAATTATTACGGAGATCTTTGTATGCGATATAGATTTTATGAATTAATTTTTAAAATGAGTGTGGGTAATGACAGTTCTAAGGATACTGATGTATTTATTGTTGTATTGTTATACTATAGATCTAGTATTGGATCTACATTGAACAGTGGAAAACGTATAATAATACTCTAATTGTTGTAACGTTGGATGAAATTTATGCAATTGTTTGACTAAATGGTATTGCCGTCAATTGAGTATTGAGAATGGGTAGCCCTAGTGTTCTAGATCGATATTGTATTGCAGTTATTACTTCCAGTTTATATTCAGGGATAGAAAATTACTGTATTGTATTACAAGCACATACTTGATGTATTACTGGTTCAGAAATTTATCGATTAAAGATTCTTCGGACACTAGGTAATCTGAGACATGGTGTAACATAAGTAGAGCATAAAAGTTGACTCCCTTCAAGGTTCACCCTTTGTCAAAGTACGACATACAGTCACAATAGAATATTAAAATTGTTAGAAACATAATCCCATTACTATGTTGTCCCCTTTGCCTAAAATCGCCTACAACCAAATTACACGATGATGTTGATGACACAACATATACATACTGCACTAGAAACTCAACGCTCCATGCAGAAATTAACCAGCAGAGGTAGACCAGCAGTAGCATGAATTCCGCATTCCCTCGTCGCGTCTATACAGCCTGGGCTTGCGTGCAGCCAAGCCTATCCTCAGGCTGGAGGTGCACGCGTCTCTCTCTCTCCTTCCAAGGTCCCAACGCGTTCAGGAAGCATAGCATCGGGGGATAGGACGACGCGATACACTTACCGCTCCTATCGGTCCCGGCCATCGCGCAATTACGCTCGACGCGAGCCAAACTCTATGTCGCTCCTACCCACCCTTAACCCACCATCGACGTCTGTCTCTCTATACGCGGATAACAGAGTGTGCTCCCGACTGAAATACGTTAATTATGGGTGAAGAGTAAGCTGAGCGGAGCCTATAGCGGTTTTTGCGCGCGCGCCAATTTTTACCGATTCCAAGTACACGCGCTGCAACGGCAGGACGCCTCTTCTTTTTCCCCCTTTGCTTCTTTTTGCGAGATGTAGGGAAATTAGAGGCTGTTTAAATTCCTCGAGATTAGCCGCAAATGCTCAGGTGAATTGCTTCGATTTTACAATATTAAACTGCTCTCTCTCCTCTTTATTTTATCCATTCTTGGATAAATTGTTGAAAATCATAAAAAGGAAAGATTTGCGAGGAAATAAGGAGGATATCGATGAATCCAGAGACCTGAATAGCCCCCACCTCCTTATTTATGCACTCTATCCTCTTTTCTCCTTCAAGCGGCCTCTCAGCACGACTAATTCCCCATGTCCATTGGAGAACTCGACACCTCTTAACTCGCCTCGATCGCGCCTTTCAAACGTCTCTCGCCGGCGCTACGCGAACGTCCAGCTCGCCACCCGATAAGAGATTTCTCGCTTTCCCGAGAGCGAGAGAGGCGATCTTTCGATCTTATACACTTCCCCTCCTTACCTCGAGAGTAAAGGCTTTTGCAGAGGCGAGAGATAGCGCACGCGAGAGAGGCATTTCCTTATCCGCGCGTATGTGCTCCGGACAGGTAGCAGCTTTAGTCACGCCTCTGGCAATGCTATCAATCCCCCTCGCGGCGTTTAATACAGAGTCGAGCCGAAACGTCCGAGTCATGCGATTCCGGTACATGCCGTTTCGAGCCTTTATCGAGGGCCGAAGTGGACTGCTCTGACAAATAATTGGAAATAAAAAGCGCCGATAAACGTGTTAATATACGAATAAAAGCCGGGATGTGGCAATTTTAATTTTAAAATATAATAAATCGAAAAACTAAACTCGCTGTGCAAACAGGGCGAATAATAAAAAATCGCACGTGCTGCTTCGGCTACTCTACAATATCCTCGCGTAACAGCACACATGCGCGGCCAACGTACACCTCGGCTCTCGGCGTTTTCGCAATTTCAAACTCACACAGAGCAGTATAGGCGTTAGCAAGCGATTGGCTCTCTCTGACTTTTATTTGCTCGGCGCGCACGCGTGTGCTGTGCTATACACGCCGATGCCTGAGATAGCATTACACCGAATTAACACCGGCCTTTGTGTGCACCTCGCTCCACCCCCCTCTTTTCCTCTCTCTTCTTCTTACTCTCTCGCGTTTTAACAAGGAGCTCGCCGAGAACCGGTATATTCGCCCTCGACGCTCATCCTTACACATTTGACTTTTATTTTTTATTCGCCTCGTTTCAATCTGCGCGACCGACTAAATTCAAAATCTTAAACATTTATAATTTACGTATAATTGCGAACGGGTGCGTACACGCTCGGCTTCTATATACTTATGTACTTGTATCAGGATGTCGCAGTTTATGCACATATGCATCGTCAGTCTCGCGCTCTTGGACGTTTGCGATGTTTCAAAACAAAAAGCAAAGTAGCAATAAAAAAAAAAGAGTAGGGAGTGAGGCCGCAAGATAGGAGGGGGTAGGAGAAAAGTTAAGAAAAATGTGCGGTAACAGAGGAGAAGCGGGAGAGAGAGATAGCCTGCAATTGCGTCTTAACTTTATTTTCGCGCGCGGAGTATCATTACCCTCGGCGCTCGCATTCCGACAATTACAGCCCCACCCCCCGCCCGTTGCGCGTCAGCTCCCTTCTGAAAAAGGCCATCTGAAAATCAATGGCATATCTCGCGCGCGCGTGCTTGGAGCGTAGCGCCGTGAACGGACGCGCACAGGTTGCCGGATCGATTCCCTGAACGATTTAATTACGCAATCAAGCCTTACCCTCCCTCTCGGGAAGGACGAGGAGAGTGGACCGGACGACGCTTTGCTCCCGGATAGCGGATAATATTTCGCTCTCTCTCTCTCTACCCTCGGTAGGGAAAATGAAGTCACGCATAGACGTGGAATTACAGTGATCCCCAGAAGCTGCGTGGCTGCCGGTGTACACCAGCCAGCTGGCAACTCGCTCTCTCTCTCTCTCTCTCTCTCTCCTCGGCTATAAGCAGCGTATAGTACAAAATGAATAACTAGCCGAGATGCGCGGGGCAAGATCGACAAGTCCCCGTAGTCGTTAGTCTACCACCACGGGGCTGCCGCTGCCGCTATATGTATGTACCTGTTTTGCAAAATCGTAGCCTCTACTCTTGACGTGTAAGTCAACCTGGAAATTGTCCGTCCCCACTGTCTTGGCCGCGAGAGCAGCCCGAAGCTCATTTCGTATATAGCCCGAGATTTCCCGCTTCCGGCGCGCGTACGCCTCGTAACATGAAAGCAGGAGCCCAGAGAGTCGAGGGGGGAGGGTAAGAGTCGTTCGTTCGCCTCGGTATAAGCCCGAGGGGGGCCCGTAAGTGCGCGCGCGAGCCTTGCGTGCGGCTGTCGTCTCTCTTCGAGTGCGCTCGCTCGCGCCGCCGCCGATCCTTTTGCTCGCGAAAACCTGCGTGTCTCGCGAGACTACAGCGCGTCCTCGTCGTCTTCGTCGTCGTCGTTGGAAGCCGGAGAAAACGGCCAATCGTCGTAATCGTCTCTCATCCCTCACATACCCCCGTCTCCTCTTTACCATCGGGAAAATAAGGCTGCTCCTCATCCGTTCCGGCTGTTTTTCACGGACACGCCAAATGCCCGGGAATTAATTTTAATTTCGGCGTCAAAGCAGCGTGTTATTTAAATTTCAGCCTTTTTGCGCGCGCGAACACCAATCCTCCCTCTTCTCTCCCTCTCTTAATTTCGCGGAATAAACACCGAGATTTACTCGCTCACTCTCTTCCTCTCTTGCCTTTACTGCCAAGGCAGCGTGACAGGAAAATAGAAGCGGAGAGAGAGAGCATAAAGGAGAGCATAATTGTAAGCGCGTGGGGATGTGTATACTTGACGATGTCGTACACGTCGCCGACGACGCTAAGTCGGCTGAAGAAAGCCGCGCTGGGCTGTATACGTCGGTGGGTAGCGAAGAAATGGGATGACTCGACTAAGATGACGCCGACTTTAGTATATATACCAGCCGCCCATTAACGCCCACGAGGACTACAGCTCATAATACTCTTTGCGCGTCTGCTTACCGCCAACTCGGCCGATTTAGGCCTGCAGGAGAGACAATGGAGATACTTATGAATACCATCCTCTTTTGTAACACGTCGTAGAAGTGTATCGATGGGAGAAGATTCGCGAGACGCGCTCTGTACAAATGCAAAGGCGACAAATTTAATCTACCCACACATAGAACACATCGCCAACTCGCTCAAGCCGGCACAAATATACATCCATGTCGCGGTGAGCGCAATGGCCATAAGCGCGCGAAAAAAATCGGCGAAATAACAGAGTACACGAGATAGTCGGCGGCGGCAGCAGCTCTTTCACAATGCACGATCGTGTAATTGCAGGCGCGCGAGCGCGCTCCTCTCCCATGTCCCTCTCCTATATTCCCTTGCTCTTGTCCTCGCAATTTGCATACACACGAGGTCCTCCTCCTTCGTCCGTCCCCTGCCCTTCATCCCTTGCTCTTGCTCTCTCTCTCCTCCTTGTTTGCGCGCTTTATCCGAACGGCATCTCTCCGAACGCTGCCGCGGCTTTCTCATGGATGACAGAATTAAAATACAATTAAAAGCACAAGCTCGTAAATCATTCGGGAAATCTCGAGGACGCGAGTTTAGCATAGTATGCAGGGACCGGCCAAGGAGGAGATGCACCGACGTGATCCGCCTGCAACGCTCGAGCTGTTTTTACTGTATCAGCTGCGGGCTGTTGCTGGAGCACTGAAATTTGGGTAGGTCGAGAGCGGGATAGCTGTGGTACATTAGAACATTTTAGGGAGAATGGAATTTTTGGGTAACGGAAAAAACAGACAGAGCTATAATATTTCCTGACGTCAAGGCGCGTCCACAGATGTATACGACATGTGGCAATGTTGAATTTTGTTTTTCTCGCGTTAGCGGCTCGCAAAAATTGCAGGGACGGAGTTAAGAGAAAGAGGGAGGGGGGAATCGGCGACACGGCCGATCATTTGCTCCGAATTTAAAATTTAAAATTAAAGGGACGGGTTATTTGAATGATTGCTGGTACCGTTTGCCCGCATGCGTATACGAGAGCTGAATAAACAGCACCGGAGAGAGACCTCCGTGGAACTGATACTTTGACAAATGATTTTCGCTTTAATGCCTATCATCAAAGCCGTACGAGAGATTCTCATGACTCGCGACGCCAACACGCGCGCATACCAATATGGATATACTTTTTTCCCTATCCCCCACAGGATTTCGTACGAGTCTTGTTGTTCTCAATGTTGAAAACAAAACGCATGAGACGAGTAAAACTTTCCTAGGCGCACTAAAAATTTCCGTAAAGTTACTCATAATTTTTCCCAGGAATTCAGGGAATTAGTTTTACATCTCGCCCGGCCGCATTTACCGAGAACCAAGCGCGCGCGCGGCTGTATCATTATCAACGAAAAACGCAAGGGGAGGGCGCTGTAACTAAGACGCGCGAGTACTCCAGAAATGCAAAAGCGCAAAATTAAAATGCCATGCTTAAAGCCGGGAAAACATATCCATAAAAATAATTCCCGGAAGTTCAGCCGAGCGTTATGCGCAGCCCGAAGAAAGAAAAGAGCTGGTATCCTCCGTTGAGACGGGCAACCTTGTATAGAAAAAGGCAGAAAAGCTAATGATCCCAGAAGCGGTAGGTAAGAATCGCGTTTAGCCAGTCCCATAGGAAAGGGGATCCGTTTCTTCCGTCCGCGAAAACTCCCCGGCTTTCGTCAAACCGGAGCACGGATTTCGCTCATTCCCATCGAGAGCTTGAAGCGCCACGGGGATCGGCGCTTTCCGCGGACTCGACAAGCGCGTCACGGACAATTTACGTTCCTCCAGGGCTCGTCTTCCGGCCTCTGCCTGCCTTCTTGGCTTCCATTGTTTTTTCCCCCGGGCAACTTCCTAATACCAAGCGTTTCGATTCGCGGGGCTCACCTGCGACCACCGACGTTCGCCATCCGGAAATGCGATATCCCGGCGGGAAGACTTAAACCCGGTCACTCGTCCGGATATTCTTTACTCGGTTGCGCCGAGATATTATCATTAGATCGCCTCGGGAAAGCTGAATTTGAACTTTATGAAATATCGACGATAAATTAACAAGAGCATTTTCATATTTTCACGATGCGCAATAATAATATCGGAGCGAAGTGAAAGCAGCGAAACGTTTGCATTAACGATTGTTGCATTCGACTCGCTACAGTTTACAACCCCCGAGATAAATTTAACGAGGCGAAATCAATTACGGAAACTTGCGCTAATAATATATTTATAGCTCGGTTAAGCTTGCCCGATTAAAAACAAATCAAAAGTGCAGTCGTATTTACCCGAGGAATAAAACGGCAGGATAGAAGGGCTGTATTAAAAGATAAAAAAAAAAGGGGGGACCCGAGTCTGGAGCAGACGTCTTTTGCTCTCTCGGTATAGTGTCGAGGACGACGGAGGCTAAGCTTTTTGCCGGAACGACGAGGACGACGAGAGGAGGACTGATCTGCTACCGTCCCCTTCGGCGCTATAACTTCGTTTCATTACCTCAGCCAGCTTGGGGGAGAGAAATGAGAGAGAGAGAGAGAGAAAGAGAGACGGTGGTTACAAGCGAATTACATCGGCAAGGCGATTAACGTCTTCTCTCTCTTTCCCCTGCTCCTTGCCTCCTATCTCTCTCTTTCCCTCGCGCGTCGGCCTCAGAGCTCTTCCAGTCGTTCTCTCTTCGTATCTTCTCGATCTTTCTTCCTCGTTCGCCTCGTCCTTCCTTCTCTCCCTTTCTCCTTTTTTTTCAATTTCTCGAAGAAAGATACGGAGTAAAAATAAGCGAGAGAAGAAAGAGTGGCCGCGCCTAGTCGGCGGAAGAAGAAGATGACGAGAGAGAGAGAAGGACGGGAGTGCAAGCGTTTATTACCGTGTCGAAGTTGCGCTTCTCTCCCGGCTACGTACGCAAGAGAGAGGGAGAGAGGAGTTAAGCACAGCGAGCAATAAACCATTCGGAAAGTTGAATTTAAATTGCCGAGAGTTTCGGTAGTTTCGCCGTCGGTGAGTATATGAAGCACGCGTGCGACGTGCGAGGACGTCAGGGGCAATTAGAAGACACGCGGCACTGGCTGCTGCTGCCGAGGCTCTTTGTGCCGGGCACTTAATAATCGCGCCATTGCAGAAACCGATTGCAATAATTGAGGAGTCCCTTTGTTGCTGTATCCCTCTTTCTCTTCCTACTCTCGCTGAGTGTATACTCTGCAGTTTCGTATACGTCCCCTGAGCCAGCGGCTTTTAACGGCTGATTGGAGACCCGCGGCTGAAGAGAGACAGAGCAAGAGTGAGAGAGACAGTCGGGACGGAGCAAAGCCGTAAAATTGATTTTTGTAGACGCGCGGGAGGGCTTTTTCTTATTTTCATTGTTTTTTTTTTCTTTTTTTTCTTGTTTTTGGCAGTGACCGGAAACTCAATTTCACGCTTGAAATTAATAAGCCATTTGTATGCGACGATATGCCGTGCGTGCGGCGACGAATCTCCCAAATGAGAATTGCTTGTGGTTTTCTCGGTGGTGCTTCAAAGGAAAATTAGGTTTCGAATGTGCATGGAAGGTATGCAGTTGAGGGGTATCGACACATGAAGCTGAAGGTAATAATTGATATTGCGAGAAACAAGTTCGAATAGTAACTCGCAAAAATTCAATTGCAAAGTTTGAAATCGGAGTTATCCCATTTATTGACGTTATGAAATATTTCGTTGTATATTCGCAACAGAAATTTTTTACCAACTCAACTTCGCATTCCCGCTCTCACCATTCCAAAATCCAATTTTACAGAAAAAAAGTACAAAAAAAAAATAATAAAAAAAAAAAACAAGTAAAAAAAGGGAAGGCGCATAGAGCGATCGTCAAAGTCAGCAAATATCACCAGCAAAATACCTCGGCATCGTCGAAATCCGAAACAGCGTAGGCCGTAGCCGCCGCCGGTTCACCTGCTTGGACACGCACAATCAAGCTCGAATAACCGTAAACAGAAGCCCCGCACTTTTTCTCCTGTTCAGCTGCTCGAGGGGTAATTCAACTCCCCACACACACACACACACAGACACTGGCCGGGATTTCCGTTTTCTCGGCGAAAAACGAAAGCGAGAGAGGAGCAGCCAAGGACTCGCTTGGGATATCCGCGGGCAAAGGGCAGCCCACACACACCACCGGACAGCGCATCTTTGGCAAAAGTGCTCGAGGAAAGGGAAGGGAGTGGAGGGGGCCGCACCACCCGCGAGCAACATCTTGCGGGCGGGCCTCTACCTCGAGTCACTCGATATATCTCTCGTTCGGCACTGTTTTACGAGAGACTGGAAGTATACCGCCGGAACTTACCGGTTTACCTTCCATCACGCCCGCACGTGCCTCTCGCGCCAGTCCCCTCTAGGCTGCATTAATGAATTCAGCCGAGGTGAGTTATTGATATGCCCTGCGTTTGTTGTAACTTTATAATTTTATCCGGTTTTTAAACATTCGATACTGTAATATCCATCATTGTTTTATTAACGTGCGAAATGGAAAAGGAAAAAAACGCGTAAAAGCACACCTAAACTCCAGAGGAGTGTCTAAGTAACGGATCCTCTCATCCTGCCCCCGGGAAGCTCGAGAGCCGCACATAATCCGCGCTAACAAGCACTTCAACAATTCAAGTTCAAGAACGGCTCCTGAGAATCGCGCATTAACCAAAGGGAGGGAGCGAAAGAGAGTGAGTCGGTTCGGTTTAAATAATTGGATAGGCTCGATCAGACTGCCACGAAATGCGAGAGACGTTCCTCTCTGTGCGAGGGAGGTAAAAGGGGGGGGGGACAACAGAGCAGCCCTCTCTTCTCGCACAATGTGCTCTCGGTCGTATGTACCTTCTCGGACAGGACTCGGACGTGTGGGCGTCCGCGGCAGAGAGCTCCTAATAGGTTCCTCGCTTTGTCTTCGCTCCTCTCGGCCGATCGCAAGGATTACGCGCCGAGAGAGAGAGAGGTGCTGCTGCCGGTGGGTGGAGAGACGACGGCTCGAGACGGCGGCTTTATCGGGCTCGTGTCTCCTCGCGGTAATGGCCGTCCAGCCAACGACAACGTCCGCAGATCCGAACGACTGAGCGACAAGGGAGATGCACGAATTCCGATTCCCCCTATACAGCGACAGTCCGGACGTTCAGGATGATACGCTGCTGTCGGACACTACTCCCCCCCTCTCACCTGGACTAATGATCAAGCGATCTTGGTGATTGTGTTTGCAAAGCGAGAAGAGACACTGAACGACAGCTGTCACGATCGCGTATACCTTTGACTGTAGAGAGAGAGAGAATGCTGCGTCGGCAATGATGACTCCTTTGATACACGTGTGTTTGTGTACATAAGTAGTTTCATCATCGCGTATATCTTAAGACCCGGCATCCACGAAACTCTTGATGCAAGCCCGAGGTAAAGAGCACAGGAGGCTTATGGAATCGAGCTGAGTAGCTTCATCTCTTTTCCAAACGGTATACACGCACGCTTGGGGGATTGACCCGAATTGCTCGGCGTGTATGTGTGTGCAGAGCGCCAAGGAAATTGCTGCGCGGCTTGTGTACACTCGCTCGCGGGCGTTATACTTTACGTCTTCATTCGCCGAGCGGTATGTATCGAGGGAGGAGCCGATGGCGCCACTTCTTTTTTGGTACCTTCGATTGGACACTTGGCTTTCGCGAGAAGATTTTCTCTCGAAACGACAATTTCACTACTTCGAGGTGTATCAAAGGAGAATCGTATTTCCGTTGTTGAAAAATTGTTTGTATGCTATCGAAGGATTGTCTTGTTGGTAATGCTAAAAAAGTTGGAAAAATAATAGAAAAATCACTTTGCAATTCCTGTCTCTGGAAAAGAAAGAAAAAAAAAGGCTATGCACGCGTCGTAGTCGGGCGTCACACGCGGCTGCGAATTAATGAAAAATCTGCTGGCAGCAGCAGCAGCAGCTGGCGTAATCCGCGCGCGTCACACGCTTTGCTGCGTAAACTTTTCAGTCGCGAAGTAGAGCGACCGAAAAGCCACGTAACTCCTCTCGCCAGCCCAGGGGCTTGATTATGCCGTTCATATAAGCTTCTGCGCATGTGCAGAACCCAATTTTCGTTATGTATCGCGCATTATAAGATGCGTTATAGTTACGGAATCAGGCCCCTGAGGCAATTTTCTTTCTCGAGGCAAGATTTTATTAAAGCACGCGTTTTTACGTACAGAGCGGCAGAAAAACGAAAATTTCGCAGCTGCGCTACTTGATAATGAATTATGTAATTTTGAGCGTGAGTTTTTATAAATAACTGCAACACAAAAACGTAATCTTTATACTGAATTGATTTTAATCTCAGCTTCTTTTTTTCTTACAGGCTTGCAACATTAATTTTCCGCAATGACACATTCGTTTTTCAATTTCCGCCCGCGAGATTGGAATATTAACCTACCCCTGCTTTCACCGGTTCCCATTTCGTTGAAGACACGAAACTCCTCGAATCGGCCAATAAAAAGATCCTCGATGCGCAACCAGCATTGAAGGAGAGTAAAAAAAAGCAGAAAGGTTGAAAAATCACTTATACAATGACATTCCTTTCACGCTCTTAATCCCCATTCGAAAACTACATAATTTCAAGCCAATTGCAGTCCAGCAAAAAAAGTATACCTCCGTCCCAACACCAACAACAAAAAATCACGTTATACACCCGCTTCACGTCCTCTCTCTCTCTCCCTCTTTCACTTTCTCCTCATCTTTTTCCCCGGGAGCTTAAAAAATAAAAATCAACAACGCCTTGCGACGGAAGTTTTTTCGCGGTGGAGGAGTTGCTCGATGGAGTCCCCCGATCCTCGGCAGCACGGTCGAAGCACGTGCAGCCCTCGGGGCATCTTCTGCTCCTCCTTCCTATCTCAACCGCTCCCTCTCTCTCTCTCGGTTTTGCCTCTCTCCTTCTGGCCCGTGCTCGAAATTATTGATTATTAAAGCCCGAGCGGTGTGCAGCGTCGGAAGACGAGCTTTTTGGACAGCTGCATTACATCGAAAGGTACAGGGATTCGGTACCCCCTCTCTCTCTCTTTCTCTACCCTCGACACTGGAATTGCGGTTGTGACCAAGACATTGTCGGGGGTGGGGGGGGGGCTCTGTTGCTTTTGCTTATACATACCCTTATGTCCCATCATTCGTTCTCTTCGTGTCCAAGATGAAATCGCTCGCGTTCGGTAGCTGCGAGATTTGTATTCGACGAAGCGCGCTCGGCTTCGAGATGAATTTGAGCGATAATTTGCCCGGCGCAACTACCGCACGTGCATAAGAAAAATAAAAAGTGCGTTTCCTTCCATTTTGCCTCGTGCACGCGTTATGTACATCGAGAGAACGAGCATACTGCCTGCGTTCAATATTCAATCGAAAATATATCCAAGGATTATAAACGACGAGAGGGAGCGCACAGCCTGCGCGCACGATTTGTTTCAATTAAATTAATAACGGCCAATTAAGATGCAGACGCGAACTAAATTTTTGTCCGCGCGCCCAGCCAGCGTATCCGCAACAGAGAGAGAGAGAGAGAGAGAGAGAGAGAGAGATAGCGTGATTAATCCGTCGTAAATCTCGGGATCAACTGCCGCCGCGCCGTTTAACCGATGATGATTAATTAAAAAGATCCATTAAGAGCCGGCCGTGTGGTATACATCTAGAGCTGTGGCTACCAAACCTCTCCCCCCCCCGACCGCCATACTATACCAACCATCAATTAAAACCGATAATTGCAGCTTCCGTAGCAACATTAGAGTAGCAGGTAAAAAAGCTCGAGAGAGAGAGAGAGAGAGAGAGAGAGAGAGAGAGAGAGAGAGAGAGAGAGAGAGGGAACAGACGCGGCAAGTTGCGAGAGCCGTTCGAAAAGCAAACGCCCTATACGTGGCCTTTTAATCGAGCTCAGCTCTGGAAACAGAAAGAGAGAACGAGAAAAAGGGACGAGAAAGAGAGAGAGAGAGAAAGGAGGGTCGGAAACGAAGAAGCGCGCGCTCGTTTTCTATTTTTTCGCGTTTATCTTTCGCCACGCCCTCGCTCTGCAAGCGCGCGCGCGCGCAAAACCACCTGGATTATTGACCTCCATAAATCTTGCTATGCTGCTGCCGCTGCTGCAGCCGATTTCTGAGGACCGTATATATATATAAGCTCGTCGCCCTCCCCCCTTTGCCCAAGCATCCAATCTCTATCTCTCACTCGGCTACACTACCCGCACGTCTATTCTTGGACTTGGACTCGCAAAAAACATCGCGCTTCGGCTGTATATCAGCGCTCTAAACTTTTGTTGCTCTCCGTTAAACATTAACGTTCGGACCAACGTATTTGTATTTCCAGACAAAAGAGTAATGCTCCCGTTTTATTTTTCTGCCGAGAGAGATAGAGCAAATAATCAAGAGTTTGAAAAATTATGAGGAGGCAAAATAGATAACAAAGGGCGGGGGGAGGGGGTTGCTTTAGGTTTATTTCGTTTGCCAGCTTTAACAATAGGCGTGCAAGGTTGAAGATTAATTAATTGCGGCTTACCGGGCGGCGGACGGCAAATCTCATCAATGCGGCCTTTACCGGGCCGGGGCAGTTAACGGCAGCTAAACGAGAGCGCGATAATGGAGCCGCGCCGGAGAAATGGAAGCCCATTAGTTGTTCAAGCTGCTCGTGATGAGCCAACGATGGATCGTGATACCCGCCTACTACTCAGCCAAATGGAGAGGGGTAGAGAGAGAGAGACTCAACGCGAGGCTAGATTATTCGGCGCTTGCCGTAAGACATTCGTTTTACCCGTATTCGCAGTGTATAGAATCGATCAAATTTGAAGCTGTTTATTTTCTTTGAGTACATAACATCTGTAAAGATCGATAAATTTTTCAATATATTTCGGGTTAATTAGAGGTTTTAATTTATTGTCAAATTTTTTAATTACGCAGATGTAGATTGATGAGAGAAGAAATCAGAGACAAGCTATTTGTTTAAATTTTTTTGTTTAAACGACTGCAATAAGAAATTTATGGAGCAAAATTTTTATTTGGCTTTATTTACTTAAAAAAACGTATTTAATAACGATACAGTAACTCTACGGATAACAATCGTAAGGTCGACAGAGCAAGTCTGACAATCAACGTCGCTGGCCCTAGGCCAAGCGAACCCGAGATCACGCGAGGTTAACAATGCAGGCGGTTGTATCTGTAAACGGCGCCGACAGTACCTACAATGTCCCGGCTACCCAGTAACGCTATGCCTAGCGCAGACATCGGCGGATGGGGCAATGAGTCGCTATGCAGAGAAAGAGAGAGAGAGAGAGAGAGAGAGAGAGAGAGAGAGAGAGAGTCCGGTCAACGAGAAGCTTCCGGGGGGCCAGTAACGCGGAGGTCTCGATTATTTTTTCTCTCTTCTTTTTTTTTGTGCTTCAATCACTTCCGCGGAATCGCTTTACACCTTGCCTCGAGCGCTTACGGCCTGTTTTGCCGGCGCATTGGACACGTCAATTGCAAATCAAGATGTAATTCGGTCGTGGTACGGCTTGTTAAGACGTCCTCTCGTAGAGGCCAGTACGTGAGCTGAACTCGAAATCGGAATTGTCATGCGAATAAGAGCTGTACGGTCTTCATCTATCCCTGCTTTTATGTATTCAAATATTGTTTGTGCGTTACTTAATCATTCGAGTTACTTAATCATATTAAAAATGTTATTATTAAAAATTCACTTTCTCTCCTTCCCCGCAATATATTCAAAACCTTGAGTTTTTGATCGTCACCGCACAAAGTACACGCGAATAACCGCACAACGAACTTTGAATCTCTCATCCTCGCATCCCCCGGCACTCCTTTAAAGCAAGTTATCTCACAAACGCTCAGAGCAACGCTTATACGAGGCCAGCGAGTTCGATAATACAAATGCGCATACGCACAGCGGTCTGCTTACACTACACGCCCCGGCAGCTTATGAAATATCGCCGAGGCTCCGATCCCTTTCCCGATATACCCTACTCCGCTCTCAATAAAGCGCCTTACGCTCCGCGTCGATTCAGCGCATCCGGTCTGTTTCCCCTCCTCTCGCTCTCTTCGCTTTGCATTATATGCAGAATGAGACAAAATTAATTACCCCAGCGAGTTTCGCGTATTATACGCCCTGTGGGGCGGCACGTGTCACAACGTGCTCGAGATGATCGAGGTTGACAATGGGCAGCACAAACAGAGAGCCGGTATATGCAGCCCCGGCTGCGTGCCTGCATAAAAGGAGTTCCTCGAATCGACGGCTTTTATCCGGCGTATAATCGAAACGCCGCTGCGATCGTCTTCCGAGATACAGAGCCGTGAATTACGGCGAGAATATCGACGATCCTCGGTATATCCGATTTTGATGGATTTCGTATGCACGAATGCGCAGAGTATTATGATGCTCTGAAAAAAATGACTCTATTTGTTTTTCGATGGAGTCGAGTCGATCGATGAGAAATCAATCGGTACACAAGCTGTTTACGGTTATTGCCGTAGTAAAGCAGGCGAGAAAACGCGCTACATGAAATCCCGGTGCTGTCGTTTTACAAGAGCCACTAATCAGCCTGGCTTTAACGGACCTGGCACGCATTTTCGGACGAGTGCAACATGATAAGCTCGCCTATAAGGCAAGGCCGGAGGAAGAAAAAGTCGAGAGAAACTCGTCCCGGCGCCGGTCGTTAATCGGCCCGAGGGTTCTCTCTAATGCAACTCTCCTCCGTCGTCGCTCATATTGTCCAGGCCCACTCCTGAAACGCGCACGCGTCTTTGCACACCCACGCGCGCTTTCTCTTTCGACCTGGCTGTAAAGCTATTCTCGGCTCTCGATAAAATCTCTTTTGCTCACCGCTGATTTCTTACCAGGCTCGGATGATGTTCGCCGACTGGACCGCATGGTTTCGAAGATGCGCCCCAGAAGAATGGCAAAAGTAGAGAAAGCTGAGGTTATTTGCAGATGACATTTAGGTATTAGGTTTGGAAATTCGAACTCGATCGAACAATTTGCTCTTGCTAATTGATTTACGTTGTAATAGGAAAAACGTCCTTAATCGAGTGTACGCGCTAATACGTTTTGACTGCCTCGTAAAAATTAATACCGATTGCGCTTGTCGTTTATCAACCTGAGCGCAATGTATATTAAATACCTAATTAAGTACTGCTTCGGCCGGATGCTAGTCCGCAGGCTTTAAACGAACTGGCTTATTATCAAATCAAATGAGCGTAATCAGTTTATTTGCGTTACGTGTACGTGTAATCGCGTTGGGCGTAGTTTAAGAAACGCCGTAATTAATAAGCTAATTCAGCGTCTAATGTTGCGAACGGTTTTGAACAAATTTAACGATCTAGCGATTTTTCAGACTGCGTTTATTAGGTCGAGGTACAACCGTTAATTACCAAGGTGTCACACGCTATCCCCCTCTAAAGAATTTTTAGTCAACACCATAAATTCTTGCCCCAATAGATTCCAGTGATTGATTCTTTAGAAAAAGGTCATCACGACGACGCCGAGAAACTACTGTAAACAACGACTGAACTATCAGACAATCATAAAAATAAAGGTCCACCTGTCCTTAACCAAAAGTCGATTAATCAGAAGCGGAATTAACAAAGCTCTCGGTAAGCTGGGACGACAACTAATCGAGTCAGCCCATCTGACGCCGCAAACGTGCGGGCGCGATGAAACTCAGCAGTAAGAGAAACAGAGGGAGAGAGAGAGAAAGACACTTTCATGCCACTTGTGCAGCCAAGACAATGTACGGATGGTAGATTGCCATTAAGCGAGCTCAGGTAGCAGACCGGGGGCAGATATCAGTCTCGCGTCTAGAGGACGTGTGCTGCCGGCGGCTAACGATACGCCTGGAGAGACGCAATGCCCGAGGGAGACGCTAGGAGGAGGCGCATTAGGTGTGCCAGTTGGAAGCGTCGTTAGCCGGGAGTGCGCATCGCGAGAGGGGGGCCTTTATAACGAGTCCGCAGACGTATACTCTGGGGCCTCTGTCTGATGAGACCAGTCGCCAGTATGTCCGCCGTTCATTCTGCTTTCGATATACGAGAGCGCCTCTCTCGCGCTGATACTTATTATTTTCTATAACTCTATGAAATACGTTGGAGGCAGAAGTTATTGAGTTATTCGAGATGAATATCGAAACGCGTTCACGGGAAGTTTTAATAGATTTTTACGACGTGGTAGGTAGGATTTTATGCGAAACGAGCGGACTTGATGATTGAAGCAAAAAACGTAAAGGAATAATTTCCTAAAACAAAATAAACGAGGCTGTAAAGTTTATTATAATCGAGGCTTTTAAAGATAAGGCAGGCCGAGAAGGAAATTTTGCTGAAATTTTATACCAAGTGGCCGCAATCTACTTTCATCGAATTCAGGCGCGCTTACAGAAGTAATATGCGCGCAGCTGCGCGCACGGCCTCTCTCGAGTATAGCGATGAATTCGGCTCGTAATATGCAAACGAGTGTATATACATAATCGGCAGGAAAAAAGTACTTTATTAAACTCCGAAGGACCCGTGTAAAGCTCTTATATACGCTGTCGTTTTTCGGTGGAAACCTTTTTTTTTAATTTCTCTTTTTTATCCAGGATATTCTCCCGCTTCTCGAGCAAAATTTCATCGAATTTATGTATTTTTAGGACTACCATAATATGCATGAAAAATTGAATATTAAGAAGCCCTTAATTAATCGAGATTCCGATAAGAAATTATTAACGAAGCCAGTGCAAAGCAGTTTTACCAAATTTTATTTTTCGTACGATCTCGAAAAATCAAATCGTTGAAATATGCAGTTCAAAAGTTAATCCAAAAAATTCCGAATATTAATAATCAACGTTACCCGACTACCAAAACATAAAAAAGACTATAATAAATGCCGCTATAATGAACTTATACCCTGCTCGAAAAGAAAGAAACAAAAAACTAAAAAAGTCCAGAAGTGCTTATCCCATCTCGTTTTTATCAAATGATTAAACGTATACACTCGTTCCCGGCGAAAGAGGTATACGCCGAATCGCGGCTCGCTCACCCCTGGGATATGATCGATAAATTATCATAATGCCGCTGAAAAATCGCCCCGTTCGCCGGGAATAAGCAGCCGCGGCGTAGCAACAGCATCAAGGGCCCGATACTTCTCGCCCATCTTACGATCTTACAAATGCCCTGAATGATTCATAAGCTCCCAACGTGTCCCCTCGTTGCCTCTCCTCGCAACGTCATAATCAGCCGCTAATTTCAAGCAAGCCGCTGGTGCGCAACTGGCTATATGCTCTCCGTACCAAAAACGAAAGCAAAGAGGGAGAGAGAGAGAGAAAAAGTCCAACAGAGAAATGGCAGAGGACGAGGAGGAGACAGCGACGCTCGGACGACGAGGATGAACGATCGAGTCGGTGTATAGTAACGAGTATGTGTAGTCCCTTCGCTCTCGTTCTCCCTCCCCATCTTGCGCGTGTGTGTGTGTGCGGCTGGCTCCTCCGTTTTTTACCCTTCTCTCCTACTTCGAGTTCGTCGCGTGCAAATGAACCGAGGAGGAGGCGAACGTCGATGGTAGATAATACGGGTCGTACGGGTACCAGGAGGGAAGGAGCACACGCGCATTGAAACGCGCGCGTCATTCGATCGCGGGTATCAGGTGCAAACCTGTTTTTCAGAGACGGCAGACACACACACGCACGCAGTCGCAGCCGCGGGCTCGCACGCTCGATTTCAGGCCTCGGCTCTCTCTCTCTCTCTCTCTCTCTCTCTCTCTCTCTCTCTCTCTCTCTCTCTCTCTCTTTGCATATGAAGAGAGCGAAGAGGGACACTGCTCGTGGAAATGGACTTTTCGCAAGATCGCTGCGTGTGTAGGCTCTCCGGTGTCGCGGCTGTGGGAAATATACCAGCCCCGCTCGGGACGCACACCGATCAGCCGGCTGGTTAAACTGAGCAAATCGAGCCAGGTGTGTGTGTCTCGCTGTGTTTCGCGTCTCGGGATAAAGCGTGACGATTCCTGCTTGTTGCGAGAGACAGGAGAGAGAGAGAGGCTTGCAGGTTTGCGCAGGTGCGAGAGAGTCTCGAGCTGATGTATGCTGCATGCGAGAAGAAAGAGTTTCTGCGAATATATGTATACCTTTGCCAATGTTGTTTTCGGACTACAAGTTTCGTTGAAATTGGAAAACTGTGATGTTTTTGATAGTTTGCAATGATAACTCGTTTTTGATATCATGCCACGGTTAAATACCGCAATTTACCTCGCTCCGAATAAAACGACAAGATTAATAATAAAATAATATCCGAGTATAAAATTTCACTATCCGGTCAGCAGGTATACACGTAAAGCAGAACGAAAAAGCCCGGGAAAGAAAGGGACAGAGTTACATCTCCAAGTCCAGAAAACCTGGCTCTAAAAATAAATATAAAAATGGATACAGACATATATCCAGAGGCTGGTCACCCGAAAAAAAAAGAAAGATCGAAAAACGAAGGCCAACTCGGAGTCGCGTACCGCAGGGCAAATCCGCAAGAGACACGCAGCAGAGAGAGAGAGAGAGAGAGAGAGAGAGAGAGAGAGAGAGAGAGAGAGAAAAGAAGAGGCGAGTGAGGGGAGCGAGGCGCACACGCACGCGATCGTCCCCTGCACTTCTAGAGTTTCCAGAAAAATGGCAGCAGCCGCCGAAACAATTTCATCGGGTTTCGCGAGTCTGCTGCCCCCTCCCCGCCCGCGGAAATTAGATATAGCCAAGTTGCGCGATTAATGGGACACATACATACACACAGACGGAGACGCAGAGAAAGAGCTATGTGCGCGAGCTTACAGGAAGGGGTTTCGGGTTCAAGTGGGGATTCTGTCAGTTGCGCCCAAGGAAGAAGAGGATCTAAGGAATCCCCTTCGCGAAGATTTTCTTTTTTACTCCTCATGCGCGGCTGTACCATTCGGTCACCCGACACTTTATAGAAGTTTTTTTTTGTTTTATGGTTATTTTTTTTTGGTGGAATAGAAAGGAACGATTTCGTGCGTAGCAACGGTCTGGAGCTCTCGAGCATCGCGTGCGGAGTATACGTGGGGATGCTGGCAAGTGTCGCGCGCTCTCTTGTTTCCTCGTTACCTTCAATACGATCTCCGTATCTGCTTGATTTACTTATTTCGAGATTCTTTATTCGAAAGCCTCGGTAGAACACTTATGCGATGCTTAGTCGTTTTACATGGTTCAGAAGCTCTTTTGCAATGGTTATCAATGGAAGAAGTATACTTTTACATCGAGATTTTTGTGAATAAAAAATTATTGTTTGAATTGGTAATTAATATAAGGAGCGAATAACATTGACGATGTATACATAGCCGATAATAAAAACCAAAGACTAGCATTAAGCAAGCTAATTGCACTTGGCAGAAAGCATAACGTATTAAAAAAAAAATGTCAATCCGAAAACAAGGGACTTACAAATTGAGCAAACGGTATCGCAAAACGAGCGTACATCTCAATCAAGCAACTGCCGAGTTCAGCTCACGTACGCAGAATCCAACGGGGGAGAAAAAAAGCCCCGAGACGCACACACGCCCGACAATTTTCCAGCGGTGGCCGGGGGGAGGGGGGCAAAAATCGATCTCTCACCCGTGTAGTCTCTGGCAAAACCAGTCGCGGCAGAAATTTCGAGCCTATACGAGCCGCCCGCACACGGAAGTTCCTCGGCTGGGCGTCAATAAATCAATTGGCCCAATCGAGCCGAGAGCGGGTCAAATCGATTAAGAAGATCGATCGGCCGTCTCCGCGGGCAGGGTCTTTTTGCCGCCGTGGTATCGTCGGTATGCTCGCGCGATTGCTATATAATCGAAATCAGGAACGACTGGCGCCTCTCCCTGCTTCCTAATACAGAGAGCGAGAGAGAGAAAATCGCGGGAAAATGGCTAGGACTCGTAGACTTTGTAATAGAATCGATCAGAGAGTAAGGCTGGAATGTTTTTTTTTGTACTGTAGGACGAGTTATAAGTCGAATGTGTTGGGTTACGCAGGATGTTTTTGCTCGCGTCGCTCTTTTCTTTTTTTGTTTCGGCGTCTCGGAAATTTTTAAAGTTAATAAGAAACGGTTTTCTGTTTTTCTTGCTTCGTTTCTGTTCGCCGAGGTTTATTTTTTGTAAGACACACCGCTTTCTTGTGTATCGCGAGCGTTACGCAACTCGTATAAAACGTGATACGTCAGTTTGTATTTTTTTTAACAGTTCCAATTAATCTATATGTTATACAGTGAACAGTTGGCAAACCTAGCGGTTTAGACCCGTATCTATCAACTGAGTCATAGATTACTGGGAATACGGTCAGAAAAGTGTCAACAGAGTGCATATCAATACAAAAAACCTGAGCATATTTTTAACAAACTGTATGTGTACCTATACATATAAAAAAGTTATTTTTAATGCAGCACGTATTCCATATTAAGTAAAATCTTATACAACAGGAGTCGCTTTTCAAGTCGTACATATTTCGAACTGTCACGCTGCCGGACCGTAATTTATCGATATCGCCGAGCCAAGCCGAGAATAAATAATTTCGTCATAAATAAAATTGCCCCGGAGAAGGCTGAATATTTCAAACGGGGCAGGAGAGGGGGGCGTTCCGCGAGCCTCGGGAATATTTTAAAATCGCATAAAGCCGAGGGAAAAATCGATCTCGCAGCGACTCTTCCCACCGCGGAGGAGAGTAGCGAAAATCGCTTAAACTCACCGCCAGAATGCAGAAACGATGAGCAGAGTGTGAAAAATTACAGGGCCTCCCTTCCCCTTACCCACGTGAGCAATTTGCCGTGAATTTCACAGTCGGTAAAATATGAAAATTCGAGCAAGGCTCGTATAACTTTCGGAAGCAACAGAGAGAGAGGAGCTCTTAAGAAATCGACGAGTTGGCCGTTTCGCGGCTGCGGACGCGCGCACTCGTCCGATGAAATGAAATTCAGGAATAGCTTATACTCGAAAAAATGAAAAATCCAAGCTTTTCAACAGCTCGACCGTAAGCCTTTGTTGTATGGCGGCTCTCCCTCGGTTTGCGGTGCATAATTTGCGAGCTGCTTTTTAAAAATCGGAAAAAATTCACGGAGCGTGTGTAAGTGGCGGGAAAAATGACGGGACTCGATGGATTTTCATCTCGAGGAAAGAATACATACCGTTCGCGCCTGTGAATTTCAACCGATGTGGAAAAATTTGAACTCCGCTGAATAATTTGCAAGACATTCCAGCTTTACGTTACACTTTTATCTTGCCTATACCGCAAGTCTGCATAATTTAACATCAATCAAATGCGCGATAAATTAATTAACCCACGCGAAATATTGAAATTTCTCCGTCTCGACGCTAAAGTCAGCCTACTCTTTTGATATAAAAATATTCTTATTCCTCTACCTACAGGTACTATACCGACGGACAAAATCATAAACGCATTAAAACTCTAAAGTCCCTTCTAAAAATTCGTCGTCCAAGCGCAGGCTAACAATCAAGTCTCGTACCTGCCGTTTCCAGCGACGCACCGGCTGCGGTGTGCGGGTATTCGGATCACGTGCATCGGACATGCAAATATCAGGCATACGTGCTACTCTCGTTCGCGCTCGAACCCCGCCGAATACGTCAGCCGAGGTCAAGTCCAGTCCGAGTGCATTTCTCTCTGGAGTTAAAATCTCTCTGCATCGAATCAATCTCAAAGTGGCTCTCGATTAAGTCATTCCCCCATAGCATCTGTACGGCATCGAATGGAACTCGAATGCCAGTGCAAGTGCAGCGTTAAATCGGTGCAAGCTTAAAGAGGAGGAGGAGGGTTAGAGTAAGCGGCAACTATGTACGAATCAATTCGCCATAGAATGCGAAAAGCCCTTCGCGATCGGCATTTATACCCTGCGCCCGATGTTCCTATACACGCCGAGAGCGAATACTATATTCAAGCGGCGAATTCCAGGCGCGTGTACGCCGGGGATACGTATATAGAGAGAGTCTCTCCAGCGCGGCGCTTGAATTTCATGAACAAGTCGAAACAAAGTCCAGAGAAAGAGGGAAGAAATATCCAGAGCGACGAGAGAGCGGAAAGAAAGCTTTTTACAACAACTTTACACAAAGCTCTTTGGGATTTTAAATGTAGCTTTTCTACAATCACGTTTTTCCTTTTTTCCCCCCTTTTTTTTCATCCTGCTCTATACCGACCTGTAAAAAAATGTATTTACTTTTACCCACAATCATATATGCCCGCGCGATACATAACGAAAATTGGGTTCTGCACATGCGCAGAAGCTTATATGAACGGCATAACGCACGCGTTATAGTTACAGAATCAAGCCCCAGGGGAAAAAATTTTTGCATTCCCAAAAATGTGTGCTATATCGACGAAGCTATTGTTCGAGCGAGCATTGATTTTGAAATAAAAGCCCCCCAAGGTTCTGACGTACAAGCTCGAACACCAGAGCCGGAGGGGGTAATATCACGAGTGGGCGCGTAGCGAGATACAGATTAATACGAAATTCATCAGTGGACAAAACAAACGCCGCCGCGACTGAGCTGGCGCAAAGCCTCTCTTTCAAACTAACAAAGCGCAGAGGTGGAGGGGGCAGGGCTGGCGGACATGCCTTTTCATTTTCGCATTTGCCTAATGCGCGCCGCGGCTAATCACACGCGCTTATTCTGTATGGGTATGCAGCGTCGACACACCCACGCACGAATACATCCCAACTCTTCTCTCGGCCCCGTAGAATGAATGAAGCACACAAGCTTGTACAGTACGCGGGGCCGCTTTTTATTTACTTTCTTGCCTTGGTGAAACTGTCTCTTCTTCTCTAGTCTTTTTTTCCTCTCTGCTTACTGTGGCTGCCCCCGCGCATCAAAGGGACACACGCGCAGCAGCAGCTAGGAGTGGGGCAGCAAAAAAAAAGAGTTAAAGGGAGAGGCATAAAGGAGATCACAAAAGTGGAGAGGATTGTAAACGGGTGGGAGGGAAGAAGAAAGAGACGGGGGGAGGGGAAGGAAGAAAGGATCTAAGTGAATTTGGAAAAAAAAGAGTGAAGGAGACGACTGGGTGGAGCGAGGGGTGCGGTTGAATAAATAAGAAAAAAAAATATTTTTCGTTTATTTCGCCGATGACGAATTTGCGCAGCGAGTCTCCTTTTTTCTTTTTCGTTTTAAATAAACGGGGCGGAGACGGGTAAGTCGTACTTTTTTCGTGCCGAATGTACAAAAGCGAACGGTGGGAAATTTTGAAGTGATCGGACTTATTCTTGAATTTTTGTTAAAAAAAATTACTACCTACTTTGAGGCAATGTAGATTGCACAAATAAAAGGATTTAAATAATTAGTTGTAGGTAGCATATATCTATATCAGTCAGTAGTACGACACGATACCTGGAATGAATAACAGAAACGCCTTCGAATAATAATTAACTGACAATCAATAAATTATATAATAAATCATGAATAGCGTGGCATAACTTCGTCGACGCCAAAGGTACAGAAAAAGACTTCGTGATAAAAAAATACAAATAGATAACTCAAAGTCTTTTCAACGAAAAATCAATCTATTCATAATAACCATATAGCAATGCAATATCAATCTCATAAAAATTAATAATAAAACTCGGGCGATTTGGAGTCAGCCTGCACACGGGAGCTCGTATTCCAAGCGAGCACATAAAGATAGCCGTACGCGCAAAGAAGCAGAGCGCATTTGCGTGCGCGGTTGGTCTCAAAGAAATCAGAGCAAAGAGAGCAGCAGCCGGTTGGCAATTGGAGGGAAAAAGAGAGAGTCCGCGCGTGCAGATGTGTATCGGGGCGTTTAAACAGGTACACTTAGCAACCGAGTCCCACTCCGAAGCGAAGAGGATCGACGAAGAGAAACAGAAGGAGCAGCAAGAGGAAGAGAGCGGCGGCGTTCAAACTAGACGCAAGAGAGAGAGAGAGAGAGAGAGAGAGAGAGAGAGAGAGAGAGCAGTAAAGAAACAGAGAGAAGAGGATAATGCAAGCGATGAAGATGACTCGGCGGGGCAGAGGAGAAACAGAGGGGGGGGGGAATGAAAGAGGATGCGAAAGAAGGTAGCCGGCGCGACGGTTGCGGGGGGGAGCGGTCGGAGACGCGCGCGTCTTTTCGTCGTGTCTCTAAACGCTTATTATGCGGCATTACTGGGCCCAGCCTTCGAATACATAATACCACAGTCACGCGACGAGACCGACCTCCTCTCTCTCCCCTCGTCTTTCTTTCCTCCCCGCGCGAGACCGTCAGCATCCGAGGACGAGTTTTTCTCTTCGCTCCTGTCTTGTGTACAGGTCTCTGTGTGTATGAGTGTACCTGCGATGCTGCTACTGCTCTCTCCGCTCTCGCGATTACCACGAGAAACGGACGCGACCCCCCGAGACGTAATTATAGCGGTGCGTAGAGCTTTTTTTTATCGGCAAGCGCACATCCGCAAAAACTCGATGGAAATGCACGCGACTGCGGAGGTTACTGCGAGCATACCCAGGCTCTGCTCTCCTTTGTACGCTTAGCACGGGAAAATTTGATAAACCTTGCCGTAATTCGAGTACGCTTGGTACGACAATTAATTTGACCATTTTTTTGTTTTTAGAAGCAAGGGGGTTACGATGACGTTACCGAGAGATTCTGGTGCTGCTCGAAAACACAGGATTTCGTTTTAAAATCTTCATTTGCGTAATAAGAACTACCGAGAAGAGGATAAGACGATTTAGAGCGAAGGAAGAGTCTTGACGTATCCAGGCTCATCCGTCACTCGAAAGAAAACAAAAACGCGCTCTTGCACTCTCAGACCACCCCATCCTCCTCCCCAATATCCTCGACCTAGACGCAATAAATGCAGCGTCACTCATAAATTCTCCCATAAAAATAAAACGAAGAATAAAAAACAAAACAGAAAAAGGGAATAGAAATTCTGGAGATATTTAAAAAACAACCTAACCCAGTCAGAAATTTAAACAAACGTATATGCGAGTGCATATCGGCTGGAAAGGAGAAATATGTCTCGCGTGTATACACCAGAAGCCCGAAATCTAGCTACGAGTCATTAATAACGAGCGTCCTTATCGCGCCTCCAAATATCCATATAGATAAACCGGGGCGTTGTTGCTGCATCTTTTTGCGCTTAGCTATATATACCTCGCTACTGGCCGGTATAGCACACCTTGGGGAAATTTATACGCGTGCAGCTATTATTCTTTCTTGCGTTTCGGGTTACGTCGGCTTTTCTTTGTTTAGCTTTTATCCAACCCTATAGGATATCGTGCCAAAAAAAAAGAGAGGGAGGGTTTTGTAGTCGATGAGGGCGATGCTATAGCAATTAATCGCAGCGCTCTGCGGGTGTTGAGCTGAATTCCTTGGCGAATTGCTTGGAACGAATCGGTGATTTAGGCTTTCTCGGAAGCTGATAAAGAAGCTTAGATCGAGATTGTTATCTGTTGGACTATATATGAGGGGGAGATATTTATTTCAAGGGCGCATTATCGGTGCGTCGCTTTTTTTCTTACGTTTTGAAAATTTGGTTTTCAAATTAAAATTTTTAATTTACAACGTTAACAATCGTCGTACAGTTCAGTGGAAAGCTATCAATACGTATAAAGAGTTTTAAATATACTTTCACGTGCGATAAGATGACAAATGTGCTTAGATAGTTATTTGCTCCAAAGCGCAGATAAAGCACGTGCTCCGAGAACGTCGATATAGCGTCTCAGTAAAACATTGAAATACGATCCCCGCTCCTTACCACCAGATGTTATTCAAATAGTAAAGACCCTTTTGCCTTGTCATTAAAAACTTACTTAACGACTAAAACCCTACGCACGACTCTTGTCTCTCTAAAAAAGAAACTGTATTCGATAATAAATCGATAAAGTCTTACTAAATTAACTCCACAGCTATTTATCATCAATTCGAGATTCTACGAATTCAGCGTGGAACAACCACTAACCTAGAGCAAGTAGGAAAGCTCGAAAGAGTACATAAATCAACAGAAATCCAAAATCAGCCAAATCCGCGCTCGTTAATTTACCGGGAGCTGCATCGCGTGCTTAGGCGATTCTTAGCTCGTAAACATTCAAGGTGGGGTGAAAAAAAGTAAATCATAAGCACGCTACCCTCCTCATTCTGTATACAAGAGAGAAGAAGCATCCTAGTAGAGGCCAAGAATCGACGCAAGATCGAATTCTGCGAGGAAATGCGAGATGCGCGCCCGCATCCTTTACCCCCTTCCTCCCATAACCCGCGGGTTCTCTGCATACACGAGAGCGTCTGGAGTAAAGGCTTCGGATTGAATCGTCGCGCAGGGCAGCTGGTCTCCTTTTCTCTATACGTCGCTGGGCTGCCCTTTACAAAATCTGCTATTATTCCATTGTTGCGACTACTTATCCGGCATTTTATTTTGAGTAGCTTTTTTTTATGTTAATACAGCAAATAAAAAAAATGGAAATTTTTAAAAAACTTCTCTACAAAAATTATACCAAAAGAAAACGTAAATTGAGAGCAGGTAGTAATAATGTTGTCATTATAGACGCCAAAGAAATAAGCGGACGCTCAATGGGTGTTCGACGCTACCTAATTACCCACTACATTAGGCGTACGCGCTTTGAATTACGCGTAGGGCCAATTAATTGCCAATCAAAGGCGTACCCTAGAACTTTATAAGGATCACATTGCAATGTTTCGAATTAGTTTCAATCTGTCTTCTCAACAGTCAAACTTGGCTAGTTTAGCAGATATAATTGCAGTTAATTCGATATATCTAAGTGATTAATCAGAGTCGATACGAAAAATGGCTACATTTAATCCGCAAGTGAATCAAAATGCATTCAGCATTAATAACAAGTCCATGACTCAAGAGAACTCAACGAAAAGTGACGAGGTACGTATCTAATTTATTAATTTCTCACAATAATCAACATTATTAAAATACACAAAAGAATAATTTCCTTTCAAATTATTAATAAAAATTCATATATCTTTCTTATATTCTTTAAAAACATACTCGACCTTTTATCTAATTCAATTGTTCGCTTTTCTCCACAGAATTATAACGGCAATTGCGTCGTCTGCAACGCAAGAGTACGTTTCGTTGACTTCGAAGAGTTCTTTTGCGAAAACTGCGAGGAACTTGTCAACAGATGGGCCAAAAATTGTCCCAAGGTACCGGTTAAAGCGGAAATCAAGTTGATCCCGGTCAACAACTCCACATACACCGTCAACATCTGCGAGGATTTCGTTGAGAATGGCTACTGCAAACACGGCGACTTTTGTCATAAGCTTCATCCAGGCCAACAAGAGCAGCCAATTGATCCTAAAAAATTCTACGTGCCGAGAGACTATTCTCTATGCGCAAATCGTTTTTATTAGTAGCTAACGCTTCTATCTGTATATATTCTTTGTACATAAATTTGCTTGTAAATAAATAGAATTATGACATATTAACAATTAAAAATAATCAATCTTGTTATTTTTATAAAGAGTTTGCATAATATGGATCACACGCTTAAATCCGGAACAAGAAAAATGATCATTAAACAAGTGAATCCCAACATTTTTTCATCTTTACCATAAAAGCGTCACACCGACAGCAACAAAAATCCATGGAACTAAAAAGAATAGCCGAGAGAACGAAGAGTGTCAAAAGCAGTCGAGAGAGTCGGACAAGAACAAGGGCTTTACGCAGCTCATTAACGAAGATCGAGAAAGAACGGAAGCATAAATCGACCTCTCGCCATCTAGCGTCGCGAGCTCGTCGGATCAACCTGTCGTCTTGTCCTCGGGACTGGCTTCGGTGCCGCGCGCACGCCCAGTAGGCGCGGATTGAAACGTTGACGCTAATTAACCGGCTAATTCCCAATTAACGGGGGAAAAGCCGCGGGGCCGGGCGTAAAAACTCTACGCCAAGCGACGACGAGACGACGTCGACGACGATTACAGGGCCGAGGCTATTTGCCTGCTGGACTTTATGGGCCCCGCACACGCGAGAGCTAACTAAGCGAGGCTCGCGGAGGCATAATGATGTCACGGCTTGATACCCGACACTCTCCTCCCGCGTCTCTCTTCCTCTCCTTCTTTTTCTTCTCGTCGCGCGCGCGCGCCTGAAATATGCGGCCTCTCTCCTGCTCGTTCCGCGAATCCGGACTATTAGGACTTTTCGCGCACCCGGCGATATATATGGGAATAATAAAAAAAGATCGCACCTTCTGAATCTTTTTTCGCCGATGAGACCTGCTGTGTTGCCCGGCGAGAGGTATATTTCCTAGAGAGCTCGAGAGCTGTTTTTAAATCTCGAGGAGTATACAAGCTATCCGCGTTCTGGATTCTTATACGAGATGGAAATACGTTGGACGCAGCATTTCCATCGAACGATTTTTACGGCGAATATTTACATAAAAAGTCTCTCGATCCCAACGTATCAAGCAGAGATGTTGTCGAGTGAATATTTTGGCTAGATGCACTCGGTCGCGAATATTGTAAAATAAATATGACGCGCCGTATATACGGGGGTAGGATAAGCCGTAAATTTGTTTATGCGCGCCGGTTTGTCATCGGAATAACCGAGAGAGAAGTGCATCGATAACGCCAAAGCAGTGCGGGATTACTGCTAATAACGCGTCTCATTTCTACCTGCGCGCCCATATGCCGCGCGATAAATCATACGAGAGAGAGAGAGAGAGAAAAAAAAGAGAGAAACGCAGAAGGGACACCGTAAAACTTTGATGAGACCATAAACCGGGACGCGCAGCGGTAATGAACAACAAAGCAAAAATACCAGTTAATTGACAAGTTAAGTCCGTCGCTGTATATTACAGCGCAGCCTCTTAAATCTTGCGCCGACGTATTTCGACGACCCTATACCCAAGCCGTCGTGTGCGTCAGAACAAAAAGAAAGACAAACAAAAAAACACACTGATACACAGATGATACCTAAAAATCCACGAAAACAAGCGTATAACGTTTGGCAAAGGTATATCAATAGGATATCCAGCAAACGTCCGAGCAACGAAAAGTCAGCTCGGAGTCGCGCGATAGCCGTAAACGGTCATTAATATTCATAGACTCGCGTCCGGCATTAGTATAGGCCCCGTAAGAGTAGACGAGGAAAAAGCACAGCGGGCGTGTTATAGGCGACGTTATACTCACTTTCTGCCGCTCTCGAGGAACCTGTCGAACTCCACGGACATCTTGCAGCAGAGGGCTCGCCGGTTGTGCGACGACGAGCACTTTGTGTTGATCATGTGGCCGTCTGAAAAAAAAGGAGAGTTTTGATTTTTTAGTGCCGGCACGAAACAAAAAGAAAACACATCCGCCGCGTCGTTAGATTACGCCGCGGCCTGTATACGGCTTGGTTTTTTTATTCCTCTCTTTTCTTTCTATTTGATTTTTTTTTATTATTGTAGTGGCGTACGAGTTCTGTAGGGGGGGAGGTCTTTTTTACGATGGCGATACATTCTATTTTATACGACGCCCGCTCGGAAGTTGTTCGAAAGTCGACGAAATTTTTACGATGAATTTCGAGCCTAGTGTTTATCGCGCGTAGAGAGGAATCCAAAAGTTTTTTTTTTCACTCCGATTTTTTTTTCGAAAAAAGCATGATGGATCGATCGAATCTTTTTTTTTTTAAAACATAAGCAATTTAAATTAAAAATCGTGCTTTTATGATTATTTTTCTTTTGTTTATTGTTTAAAATTTTTTCAACGCAGTATTTACACTACCGTAGTTTTTACATCATGACGCATTTTCCGAGGAACAAGCCACTGCAGTAGCAGCAGTACCACAGAGTAGGCCGATTCTAAATTGACGCTAATTTAATACCTGACTCAGCCGTCCTCTTATTAACAATTAATGTTGCATAAAGGAAAAAACGAAAAACAGAAGAAAAGCGAGAAGCAACGAGCAATTAATTAACTAACATGTTAATAGATTTACTGTCTTAGGCCCTTCCGTGCTTCCTCCCTCCCTCCCTCTATTTATCTCGAGTAGCGCGCACACTTGCCGCGGCAGCAGCATCTCTCTGCTCGTCCTAATTAATTAATTTGCCTCGCGACCTTCCGCATCCCAGACTACGGAACTCGTTAAGCCGCGCGCGAGTTTCTAAAGCGCAACTGTACTCGGCTGAAAAAGGGGGAAAAAAGAGATCAAACATCCAGCTAGACTTATTCGTATCCGAGATTAAAAACAACGTTCAAAAGCGTATTTGGTTTAATTTTATATATTTTTCGCGAAATTCGTGATATAGCAGCGATCAACACCTCGTCTCCAGCAATTCGCAATTGCAACTCGATGGTATAACGTCAAATAGCGGTTTTAACGACTCGTGCGCATTACGTAATATTAAGCGTTTCCTTGGCCCTCCGGGCTAGTCACGAGAAAGAGAGTCAAAGGGTAATATCCGGAGAAAATGAGCGAGTACGCCATCAGTGTGCGCGATGTAGCTCGTAGCCCACGGGGGCCTGCAGCCCACTCACAATTCTGGATCGGTGTATAGGTGAGGCTCATATACGTGTGCGGGGCACTCGAGAAAAAGGGAGACAGAGAGGGAGAGAGTCAGCGGGGGCGTCAGACGAGTCTAGGTGGGGGAGAAAAATCTCAACGAGCCGATTGAGGAAAAAGGGAGAAGAGGCGCATTATCGAAAAGAGCCCCAGACTTTAGTCTCCGCAACCGAGAGAGCGATGGAGAGAAAGCAAGAGTCTGTGTCGTACGTGTCTGTATAGAGGTGTGCGCGCGTGTGTCGGGTCAAATGTCGGACGAAGGCCCGAGGGCTCGCGTGCTGCTGCTCTTCCCCTCTTCCCCTCTTGCAGCCGGAGCAAGTGCAGCGTATACACTCTCGGCGATTAGTCGTTTCCTCGCTCCTTCTACCGTCTGCTACGATCCTCTCTCTCTCTCTCTCTCGCACGCGAGGGCGAACGAGAGGATGAGCTGCTTCTCTCTCGCTCGCGGGATTCATGTCAGTGTGTCATCTTTTACACGCGGCCCACGGTCGGAGGTCGTTTCCACGGAAATGTGCCGCGCGCGGGCTTATCTCTCGGGATTCTCGTGATTCTTACTATAGGCCCACTTTCAAGGGGGGGCGACGATTGGATTTTTGTGTTTCGCGATTCATATTGATGAGCCCGGCATAAGGGAAGTATCGTTTCACCTTGGGATTTCGAGTCTTTTTTTTTTTAAATTTATTTGTTTTTGAGGATATATTGTTGGCGATACCATTGGAGAAGCTTGGAGAGAACGGTCTATTGGGTGGTTCCGAAAGGCTGAAATTCGAATAAGTGTCGAGGTGCGCCGCCGCGGAGTTGCTTAATCAGCGAGCGAATGAGATGTTTTTGGCGTTTCGCTGACTCGACGAGATTCTAGTTTTCTTCCTTACTACGGAATATAATTTTACGTTGCCTTCCGAGAAATCGTTTATTCACGCACAAACAAAATTATTTACTTTATACTCCTTAATGTCTCTATCTATAGTTTTTTCAAAAAAAAAAAAAAAAAAAAAAAAATTTTTATGCATTTCACGCATTATTTTACAATAACACGAGAAAATTGTTCAACAACATAAATTCCAACAACACGTCCATTCGTGCGCATCTTAAAATTGCACTTGGTAAAAACATAAAATAAGTTAGCCAAGAAGTAGGAAAATACTTACTCGTTTGGTTTTGAAAGTACGGGTCGTCTCGGTCGGTGAAAAACCACGTCTGCAACAGGAAAAGAGAAATCGTTGTCAAGTTACTGCGCATTTAAATATCCCTCCTCTCGCGCTCTTTCTCGTAAACGCCGCTAAAATAAATATTTCGTTTATATACGGCAAAATTTATATCGCGGCCTCTGGATACTGCCACAGGCCCCCCCTGTATAGGAGACTACGTACAATTAAGTTCTTTGTGCGTCGTTAAGTGAGTGCACCATATGGACGGAGGGGGGGAGAGCGTCGGTACGGGGCAAAGACATTAGACGTTATTTTTAGACGAGCGCCCACTCGCTATAAGAAAACTCAACGAGTCAAAGAGAGCTATTGCCGCGCGGCTTTGCTCTCTCTCTCTACAAACGACTCATTTATCAATATGATTGCTAGACGCTAGGAAAGAGGCCTCTTTCTACAAATTACAAGCCAGGACAATCTCGGTTGTATATAGTCGTCTCGTTTAAATCCATTTACCTCAGTGTCGCCCAGCTGCCGATGTGATAAAATTAATCGTTTATTTGCCGCTCTCGCGTTATCGAGGATAAATCGTCATTCCCGCGAACCATTCAGTTTTCTCCCTCTCTCATCCTCACATTCACTGCTCGATATCTTCGCAAGAGCATCTATCCTCCTCCTCGACTTTCTTAAAGCCGTCGTTTTCTCTTAATAACAAAACGCTCCTTCGGCCATAAATCACGAAAACTTAAAATACCTTTCCATCACGTAATAGAGAAGCAATTCAAAGTAACCCACGTTCATCCGCATTTTCCGCCAAAATATCCGCGTTACAAAACATTTCCAATCTCTAAAACATCTCTTCACTCCACCAACGCATCTGTTTGAAATTATTCACTATGTAGCCGGAGATAAAGAACACCCTTCCCCTTTTTTATATAGCCAGAGGAACAGGTGGCTCGGATACGACTCTCCGCGGCGGCGTCTCTCTGTGTCCCGAATTGAATCGTCGTACCCGGGCGATAAAGCAAAGCCCAAGAGAGAGACTGTGAGCGCACCAACTCTCTCTCTCTCTCTCTCTCCCTCTTTCTCGAGATAATCGCGTGCGAGCGCGGGAGAAAAAGAGCCGTGGGAGAGGGGGAAGAAAAGTGAGGATCTTGCGCCGGGACCCTAACGAGCCGCGAGAGCGAGATGGGCGCGAAGAAAAAAGAGCGGCAGCCAAGGAGAGAGAAGCTTTATAACACGCACGCGGGAAAGTAAAGTCGGCCGGGGCAATCAGCGCACGCCCATTGCTTTATTTGGGCATTTTAATTAAGTGCCCCGTGATTGGCGCGAGCTTTACCAAAGTTATCCAGCACCCCCCCCCCCCCGCCTGTCCGTCTTTGTCCGGCGCAAGTTGAAAATTGTCGCGCGGAGGACTTTGAAACGAGGGGATTTTACGAGGGAAGGTTTAATGAGCTCGAGCTCCGGAGGAATGATAATTCCGATGATAATCTCTCTCCTCCCGGCCCTTCTCGTTTATCTCGGAGCGTTGGCCGTCGTTGCATTAAAGATTCATAAATTCACGAACTAGTTCTGCGCGAGGACAGAGCCGGCACTGTGTTACCGACGCAAGTTCGCGCGAATAGTATGTTTATTTCAATAAAACAAAAAAGTAAATCAAGCCAAAAGTTATTAAAAAAATCATGGTTTATCGTTCAAGAATTTAGTCGGTAAGTGACAGCAGAGAAACAAATCAGTGGAGTGGAAGTATGTATAAGCAGCGATAAAGTAAGCAGCAGAGGGAGAGAACGTCTCTTGGACTCTGACTGGAAATAAAAAAGCAGACTAAAGAGACAATGCGAGGGATCGTCGTGTGTATACGGCCTCAACAACTTCACCCACACGTGCGCATACTTGACTGTTACAAAATACGAGCAGAGAAAGTGAGAGAGCAAGAGAAAGAGAAGAGAGAGAGAAGGGGATGACGGGGATCGTAAGATATTACGCGAGGCTGGCGGTATAAGGCACGCGTGTACATGCGTCTGTGTGTGTCTGTCTGTCCGTCTGCGAGAGGGGAAGGAGAGCAGAAATATCTGCAAGTCTGGTGTTCGCGGAATAAGGCGATAGAGAAAGAGGAAAACGGGCGCTAACGAGGCGACGCGACTGCTTCGGGCGCGAACGATGTGTCGTCGTCGCTATAGCGAAGGAGAGGATCGGTGACGTCAGGCCGAGGAGGAGCCGCCCGCGCAATTAACGAACTTAATTATGGCCACTTGGAGCGCTCGAGCTCTCTTTGCCATTTTATTTTTGGAAAGGGGTATAAGAATTGGAGGGGAGAGAAATTAAAACGACGACGCGGGATTTAAATGTCAGTTTGCAATAGCGACGATTTGACGTTTTTCGATTCACCGAGTGACGAGTTAATGTCGAGGGGGCTTGCGATTGAAATTTGTAATTATCGATTAAGCTTTTGACATGTTCCTTAAATATCTTGGTTATATTAAAGTTTATATACGCTGCGGTTTATCAAAGTTAATGTCATCAATAATAACGAATCAACATATAACAAACACACTGAAAGTCGCAATACAATTTTGCATTTAATTATGACAGACGAGGATCCAACGAATCCCAAATCAATTAAAAACTTCTCCATCAGTCGTGTAAACGGAATGACGCGGCCCCCGTATTCTCTACCGAAAGCCAACAAGCCAGCAGCTATACGGTAGTTTACAAACCAGAGCGAGCTATAGTCCAAACTTTCCTAACTATTCCTTCCCCAAAGCGCAGCAAGAGCGAGGCAGACGAGCTCTCGATACTTCGATCCCGCAGCAGCAGAGCGGTCCAACGTTGTTTCGGCGAGAGTGTAGCCCTCAAAAAACCGGAGCAGCAGCAGCAAAAAGTCTTGTAAAAACAGCAAGCCGAGAGCCCGAAAAGCGGCTTTGTCCCGTGAAAAAAAAAAGAAGAAGTCGAGGGATGCTGCTGCCCAGAATAGGATCCACGCAGGGGAAGAGGGGGGTGAGTAATTGACCAATTATCACAACCGACGAGGAGGGCGCCCCATGAAAATTGGCCGCAACGGCTCTCGCTCTCTTCCACCACGCGAATATATACTCCGCTCGCCGGATAGGAGTGAGAGAGAGAGAGAGAGAGCGCAGTGCAGACGCGGGCTCTTTTTATTTCGCATTAAAATCAATGGGCCGAAGCGGTGTGTTGTGCGCGCGGCAGGCAAATCGCGTGACGCGCCGATACATTGTTCCCTCAATTTTGTTTTATTTTTCTCTCAAACTTTTCGTCGACACCTGCTACGCCGAGAGACCTTAGCGGATGAAGGAATAGATCGATGCCCGTAGCAACGGCGGTACATAAAAAATAAAGTTTTGTGAATTTAATCGATCGCAAAATCATCGCGAAAATCAGCGAAATAATCGAGAAGCCGGAATTAATTAATTGGTTATAACTTCGGGGATCATAGACGCGTCAGATCTTACTCCCGATGTGATCCATCAATAATACCGGCGGTCACTTTTTCAAGCTCCGAAATTAGATATCGCCGATAAAAGCGTCTCTCTCTCACCCGAGCAATTCAGATCAATAAGTATGAAGAGCCAGGCGTTTTCGAATATTCACACTCTCGGCTCCGTTCGTTGACTTGTTTTTATGTAGATCCACGTATCGCTGTCTCTATATACCAATCAGCCGAGGAGATTCGATCAATCTCGAAGAATGACTATAAGAAAGTCGAGGTGATTTTTCTCTTCGCTCGGAAACTACGCGCGAGAACAGCGCTACCGGCAGCGGTAATTCTTTTTTTTCCTGCTCTCGAATGACTTTCAAATTTATATTTGATTTCGTTTTTTTTTGCCTTTGCTCCCACGTGTTTGAGAATGCCGGTAGAAGATATTTCGGGCAATTCAAGCTTGTAATGAACGAGAGACTCGAATTTGTCAAAATACGAGTATTTTTTAATCCACGATACTGTAGATTGACAACAATGGAATCCCGATAATTTTGAATAAAGTGCTTTCAATCAAATTAGCATTAATAATAATAAATGGCTAACGTGTTTATTAACCAATATCAGGTCGAATTAACGAAATAATTAATAACTATTGCCAATCGAATAAGCAATGTAATGCACGTACAATTGATTGAATGAAAAACAAACATTCCAATTAATTCCACTGCTTAAGCGAAATGAAAATAAAAAGCGAATTGTTCCTGTTAGCATTTCAATCCGCTGCAATTCAAAATTGCTACAATCCGTATTGAAAGGTTCGCGCAGTAGCGACATATAGGAAAGCAGCGGGTTAAGCGTGTAATGTGAAAAGCGCCGGACATCCTTATAAAAAAACCTTGCTTATCATAACGCAGCCCCCGATGATCGGACGTTTGCCGCACTCTCGCTCACTCTCAATTCAGAAGTTCCGTAGGTATTCGCATTAATCAAACTCGTTAACGCTCTGCGCCGAGCTTTTTATTAATCAAAAATGCCAAACGCACCGTCTCTCTCTCTCTCTCTCTCTCTCTCTCTCTCTCTCTAACGCGCACAGAAAATCCTCTCGAGCAAATAAATATATCAAAAGAGCAAACTCGCAATTACTCCTCGGCCAACAATCGCCAACAAAGACGAACGAGCTTCCTCTTTTTATTGCCATCTATACACCTTCGAATCCCCCCCCCCCGCTGGAATAATCGCAAAAGAGCCACCTGCGTCCCGGCATCAAACAGGCCCCATCCATTCGCGGCGAGGAGAAAGCCAAGCGAAGAAAATGAGAGAGAGAGAGAGAGAGATAAGAGTGTGCTCGTGGGTAGGGGTATATATACGCCAGAGAGCTGGGCATCGAAAAGATAAACGACCGACACCTCGGCGGCTCTTTCGCGAGAGAGAGCCTGCTATACACTCGCGAAACTGCGAGGAGGAGCCGCATATATACGCAGAGGCGTTGGTAGCACACGGCCGGCTCTTCCTTCAATTTCGCCTCGGCTCAAACCCCTCATTACCGCTCGATCGCCACTCTAGCCCTCCCCCTCCCTTTACTCTCCATCTTGCGCTCACCCCCCACCACATTCAATTTTCGCTGCTCGCGCGGATTTCGACTCTCGGCCTCTCTCTCTCTCTCTCTCTCTTACTCGCGCATCGCTTAATTATCGGGAGTGCGTCGGCGTGCAAAAATCATTGCGGAACGACGCTGCTGCCCTTAATGCGCGCCAAGCTTCCTCGGCTTAAGAGAGCGAGGAACACAGGGGTGGGTGGAAGAGGGAGCGCGAGGTCGAAGGTAAAGCCGTGAGATCTTCCCACGGAGAGAGAGAGAGAGAGAGTGAGTGGTTGTTGCTGGTGTGCGCGCACCGGCTGCCCAAACTCCCTCGCAGTAAGCGCGATGAGTACCTGCAGCAGCCCTCCTCGACCCTGCGAGTGCTCCTCCTCGTCCCTGTGAGAGCGTGTACGTGTGTGTCTGTACTGACGCCGCGGCGTGATTCCACAGCGCTTCCTACATTACACGCGATCCGGGCAAAAGAGTACGCGGAACCACCGACGCGCGCGCACACACACACGTACAGCCAGGGATTAATGGGGTTTGCGCAAATCGAATCCGGCCACGGCCGTGGGGAATAGGCCTCTCGCGTTTACCCTCCCCTTAACCCTTTTTGCCGGGCTTGTGAGATTTCTCATTTTCAATTGCCGGCTAAGTGTTTAATTCCGATTAGTTTAAAAAGGTGACTTTGTTTTTGTTTTGTTTTGGTTTAATAAGACTCAGCTGGCTGTGCAATATTTGCCCGTCTATATATCTATAAATACATATACGAGACGAGGATTGGCGTGCGGAGAGTCGATTCGCGAGTTGCGATAGATGACGTGGCAATATCAAAATAATGTGCTGCATTTCTATGAGTTCATTTGTGAGCGTCAGTCTCGGTGTCGAGATCAGCATCGGCATACAATAGTCGTTTCGTCCGATTGTCGAGGGCTTTTATTATGCTGCAGCTCGCCGCTGTAGACCCCAGGCCTCCCCTCTGTTTCGATACTCCAGTCCATAAATTACAAATATTTATGGCTTGCATTAAAATTGAATTATTATTTATTTTTTCATCTCTCCCTCTCTTCCAACTACACAGCTTTCCCTTCGATTTGCATTCTGCCTTCTCCGCAGCTCATTAATTTCCATAACAATGCAACGTTTACGCGCGTCATCATCGAAAATCATTAGTCCCAGCATTATTCCAAAACAGAACACCAGGAATTTTCCATTTTACGTCCTTTTAATCCCCACTTGCCTCCCGAACACCGCCAAAACTTTTCCAAACCCCAGCATCATCTAAAGTCCAACGCGTACGCGCAACGACATTGTTACCAATTAGTCGCAGCCAAGCGCGAAATCGCGGAAACCAATCCTCACCCGATCCCCGCGCGAAATCCCTACCTTTCCCCTATTCTCCCTGACCTTCTTATCAGCTCATTATCAAGCGGTCTCGGGATACCCGCTGCCCAGCGGCATAGGGCTTACAATGCTAGCAATTAGTCGGGCGCGCGCGACTCGATAGCGATCGGGCTCGGCGCGAGAAAAGAATGGCCGCGGCGCGCAGTGTGTAAGGAAAGACGGTGGAGAAGCGACGAAGGTGGGGGGAGGCTGAGCCAGCTCGCGCTGATTGCACTCGCGTCTCTCGTTTCGTCGACCCTCCTCCGCACGAGGAAGCGAGCTCCAACTCCCGTGCAAGAGAGGAAACAGAGAGAGGGAGAGAGAGACTTACTCGGAAGGATTCGCTCTCGAGACGATAGCGGGTAGACAAGAGTGCCGGGGGATAATGACTCAGCTGTGTATAAGGCTAATTTTTCGTTTGCGCGTTATCTGCCTTGGCGCACCAACACCTGCATGATGGCTGTGTACGTATGCTTCGTTGAGTTCTCGGTAAGGTATTATACTTGTACAATCGCTGGTGAATTGCAATCGGCCAATGATTTATTTTTATTTTATTATATTACACGTTTCATTTTTCTTTCTATTTTCATTTTTCGTATACAGCTTCATCGCTGGTGAATTGCAATCGGCCAATGATTTATTTTTATTTTATTATATTACACGTTTCATTTTTCTTTCCATTTTCATTTTTCGTATAGGTACAGCTTCATCGCAGATACGTTATTATTTTTTTGTTATACGTATTCTCTCGTTTGTTCGAATTTTTGCAAGCAAGCGCAAACTATTTCCAAAACAGCAGCGCGTTACAAAGGGCAAATAAACAAACAACAGCAAACAACAACCTGCATGTACAGAACAGTAACAAAAAGCTTACAACAAAGCGTAATTCAGCCTTCGATACCTTTTAACTAAAAGAAAGAAAAAAAAGCATGAAAAAGCTCAGAGAGAGAGAGAGAGAGAGAGAGAGAGAGAGAGAGAGAGAGAGAGAGAAGTATAACGAAGGCTCTCCTACGCTTGGCAACGATAGCACACGCTATATACGAGGCGGCAGGAGAAGAAGCATATGAAGAAGGAGGAGGCGGAGAGCAGGAGGGGGCGATATCCATTGTCTACACGCATGCTCGCGCTTTTTCTCATCGGCCCCGCGCGCTCTCTTTCTATACACCGACGCTCGCGAGCGCATCGCGATGCGCGTTTTCGTGGGAACGTGCGAGAGAGAGAAGCCCCCCTCCACCCCCCCCCCCATCGCTCTACCGCCCTCATTAAGACGTTCTCCGTTCTCCGTAGCTGAAGCTTTCGGTTTTTCGCTAGCGCCTCTGTGTCTCTTTCTCTGTCTCTCTCCGTCTATCTCGCACATCGGAGATCGGACCTGACCGAGAGAGATCGTTGCGTAAGCGAGTCGTGTGCGTAAGATCGTCGCGAGGGAAAGCGAAAAGCCAGTTGGTTGCGGGCCGTTGGGTTATTATGAAGTTTCAGAGAGGCTGGCTATAACCGAGAGCATATACGAGCACGTTCGTTGGCTTGTTTCGGACGCTTGAAAGTTTGGGGATTTCGTATATTGAAGTATATTCGTGAGCTGTGTCGTTCTTATTGTAATATCGTCCGTATGATGCTCTCGACGCTTATTTTTATTATAAATATACCAAACGATAAATATTTTTTCTTATAAAAAAAGATTTCTCACCTGGTCTTTGGCGAACTGAAACCACGTGTCGATGATGGCCGGCAGCCTGGAGTGATGGTAATGCCGGGTCGTTTTCACGCTGATAAACAGATCGTCGAGATCAGTGGAGAATAGGCCGACACTAGCCGTGGCCGTGGCAAGGGCAGGCGTCACGGGGACCAGTTCGTCCGGCGGTCCGTTGACGCCGGCCGAGACGAGCAGAGAGCCGGACGGGCCGAATCTGCCGAAGCGCGGTATCACCGGCATCTCCAGCGACGCGTCACCGCTCAGCTCCTCCGCGCTCGTATCGTCGACCCACTGTGGGAGTAAACAACGAATGCATATAAATCCGGGATTTATCAATTTTCTTTGGATTTTTCGTCCTTTATTTTCTGTAAGTTGCGGACTTGGCGTTATAGGAGAGAGAAAGACTGTTGTTTTTAGTCGCTGACGATAAGGCGAGTCAAAGCGTGTGTTTTGGCTTGTTTGCCTGCGATTTATTATCTCGGGGCGATGTTTGAGTTTGCTTTTAAAGCCAATTCTTTCGCGGAATCTCTTATCGCGGCGGGCTCAATGGGCTTGCGATGGGATATTGTAAAAAAGAAAGTAGCAACTATTTCGTTTAAAGTGTAATCTTGTTTGAAAGGGAATGAAGATCCTCGAAGAAACTCGATTTATAATCAAATATATCTGTAATAGAATAATAGAAAACGCTGTAGCCATGATTCAATTTATTAAAATCGAATGCATTCGAAAGAGAAGAAAAAAACGGTCAGTCGGGCAAAACAACAATTGAGCGTAAAGGTTAGGACGAAACAAACAATAATATCGGAGCATATAGGAAGGGCCGAATAAAAGAAGAAACGGAGTCTCACCTGTCTAGGCGCAACAGCCTGATAAAGGAGCACAGTCGCGTAGGCGGTAGCAAGGACGAGCGCGAGCGCCTGAAGAGCCCTGCGGGCCGGTAGTAGGCTGCCCCGGGGCATCGCTCCGGCGGCGGCAGTCGTCGTCGCAAGCTCGAGGACGACCGTGGCTTTATCGTCGTCCTGGGCAGGAGGCGGTGCCAGGTGATCGACGAGGCCGCGCTTATCCTCGCGCGCCGGGCCGCGCCGCCAGCAGTCCGCCGGGCTCATCGGTGGTGCGGGGTGGCGCGGCCCGACCCGAGCCCGCGGCGGCCGGCATGCGACAACGAGCACTACTCCGCCACCACGCCTCCTTTGACGTTTGCTCCGAAAAGCACCCTTAGCGCGGGCACTCGGATCGCAGCGGTATGCCCGAACGCCGCTGTTGTTTATAGCCTGTACGGCGAAATCAGGCTGATTCCTCTTATTTTCGGAGTTGAGGGCTGATTCGGGCAACGATATTCTGTTTGTTTACACGCGCGCCTTCTCGGAGCCACTTGTTTTCCTCACTTTATCACTGGGCGGTCAACACTGCCGAGCTAAGGACTCGGGCTTTGCCGTGGAATCCTCGACGATCGGACGATCTGCAGTGGCGACCAGCCGAGGATGTCTCGACGCAAAGCCAAGTCAGTCCAAACAGTTCATGTACGACTTGACACTATAGAGCCAGAGACATCGATGCCTCGCTTGATAAACGGATAAGCGTTTTGAATAAAACTCGTCGTTTTGCAACAGAACAGTAAAGCGCGCGCGGGCGCGTATAGCCGACACTCCGACACGTTACAGAGGCGGACTAGAGAACGAGTGGCTGCGCCGAGGGACAACCACCGACTGAACACTGGCGCGCGCGCGCCTCGCGCGGCCCCGGCGTAAATACACGATGCCGGCGGCGGCCAGGCAGCGGCAGGAGAGAGCGGCGTGCGCTCGACACGCCAGCCGCGCTTGCGAGAGAGAGAGAGAGCGCGCGATAAGGTCGGGCGCGCGCCGAGCCGCCGGCTAAGAACGGGGATGAGAAGAGTGAGCAGGTGAAGCGAGAGGGCGGGCTGCGGAGGGAGGGCAAACTACCGAGCGCGTGGCCTGGCACATAAGCCGCGCTCGCGTTTTTACCCTTTTTATATTCGATTCGCGCCTCCGCGCTATCCCCACCCACCCGCCTTCCTTCTCTCGATGTATGTACGTGTAGATGTGGAGAGCTGCATAAGACCCCCGCGGGCGCCTGCGGAAACAATGGACCTTAGCTCCACTCTCTCTCTCTCTTTTTCTTGGCTTTGGCTAACCATAAGCGCGTGTACATCGAAGGCCTTTTTGCTTTGAAAATTGCGTTTTTTTTGCCGGGGATGGACGCATGGAGCAGCTAAGATCTGGACGATGCGTGGCTTTTATGCTTATGATATGTTGGAGGCCGAGCTTTAGATCTTCGGGATAACTTCGATCGGTTGTTCGTTTCCGGTTTTTGGTTTTTTTTTTCTTTCGGTTTTGAAATAGAATAATAATAAACTTTACATCGAGCTGCTTGAGCGAATCTTAGTGATCATAGAGTTGACCAGAGAAACATTAATGAAATCGATTGTCGCAAAAAACGCTTTTTGTAAAAATAAGAAATGCTAAATTTGCAGACCCGGTTGAACCGCGAAACATTTTCTTTAACAACGATCAGAAAAAAAAGACGAAATTAATATAAATAACGGCGACGAGGCGTATACGTCTCATTTCCGACGAATTAATAAACGCGATGATACATCAAACTCCGGGTACGACGATAGAGCCATAATTATCCAGCATTCACCTGTCAATAATGCCGGCAATCCGTTTGCTCCGCAACTAGAGAGAACCTCATTAATTATAGAAACGAAACAAAAAATACACACACGATTATATCGATATATCGCGCGGGAAGGGATAATCTTTCGGTAAACCGACGGCGGTCCAATCGAAAAGCTGCAGCTACATAACGAATCCAATAAAGAACCGCGTCATTATAGTCGAATGAGAGAGACACACCTACGCGCTCAGTGTTATGTGTAGGTGTTAAACTTGACGTAATAATCACGACGCGCACTTAACGATGTAAAAGCTGCGCGCCGACACTTCACCCCTTCCACTCGGTGTCTTATAATTCGGGTAAGTCTGGCGCGCTCGGAGAAGAAAGATGACGAGATAATTGACGGTTAGATAATTCAATTGAGACCCAGGTCGTTTCGTGTACGTCTAATATACTCGGGGAAAATTGACGAAGGGGATTTTTGAGCTTTTGATTGTGTATGTATGCCATGATCAGTCCTCGTTATCGGATTTTTTTGTTCTTTTCGTTTGATGCTGTATTGTAATTACCATCTTCAATATTTTAAGTTTTTTTGTATTGATTTGTTATTTTTACTGATTTTATGCAATTTATTGAGTTTTTTCTTTGGAAAACTCAATTGATCTTCAAAGAAAGTTCGAATTGAATGTCGTGAAGTTTGTATGAAATGTCATTTTCAGAGAGACAAACAAATTTGTCAACTTTAGAACAGAATCAATATTTGCATTTCGTTCTTGATTGAAATGACACACACTGAAAGCTTGCCAACTTTCTGTTCAGCACTATTTAGAAAAAAATTTATAATATTGAATATTTTCATTTTCATGCAAATAAATTATTTCTCACACTTTGAGGTGTTTAAATAATTATTCAAAATTCGCTACTTGAATAGAAATTGAAATAAATCGGGTAGTAAATGCTTCTTTTTATTATTATTTCCGGTTATTATTTATAATACTCATTACATATATACATTACATGGATTTCAAAAATTAAATTTTTTTTATAAGCTTGTACAATTTATATGATAATACATTAACTTTATTAATTCAAGTCTCTATAGACGTGTATGTTAAGAAAAAACTAGACAATGAAACCTATATAAGAGTCTTAATTTTCAATCGCACTATTTTTAAACAAAATTAATACCAAAACTTTACTTTGCAACTTTATGTACATTTGAGACTAGGGATGATTCATCGATAACTCAGAATGTTAAAATAGTAATACCGACTTAAGAGTCCCAGTCTTGATTGCCTCATATGAACACCAGTGGGTATCCATATAAAAATAAGGACAAAAACATGTGTTCGCTATGCTTATTGGAATTTAAATTACTAATTTTATATAAATAAAATATGCAATTCGTACAAAAATTAAAATAAAACTATTTGTATTGATTACAAATTACACTAAGCAAATTCTGTATTACAATACTAAGTGATAAGTATAGATGTAACATATTTACATATATACAATCATGTGTGCTATCGTTTTCACAAGAGAAAAAATATGAAAACTGAAGTACAAGTATGCAACTTATATAAAGTCACATAATATAAATAATTGCCAGACGTTAAAGTCCATTACTGATTTACAATTTTTCTCCTATCTAGGACAATTAAAATGTCCTTGTAAAAAAGAAAAATATTACACTAGACAGATCACATAATAAAATAAAAGAACATTCTAAATATGTTCTGAAAAATCCATTTTCCTTATCAATTTTGCTATACTCTTGAGGTTTGAAAACTCTTGAATCAAAGATTTTCACGTAACCTTTTTCCGTAATAAAACAATACTGTTATATAATTTTAAGGCAGGTCCAAGTTTCAATCCAAGGATTGTTACTAAATCTTCTTGCGTCAGCATCATAAAGGATTCGCCATCAATGCTCTATGAAGAAAATAAAATAACGATTCATTAAAATTAATTTGTTGCGATTTTTTTCTTCTCAAGTTCTTATTAGAGAAGAAATAAGTTTGTAAGTGAAACAAATAAAACTAATTTACTCACATGCTTCCTAAAGATGTTTCCAATTTCTTTGCAATTAGGTAAGCTTTGAATGAACTTGATAACTTCCTCGTTTGACCATCGCCGAGGATTTGTTGTCTGCTTTGCGACTACTCGATTCAAAGCACTACTATGTTTGGCCCATATATGCGGAGCATCCGGCAAAGGTTTATAACCTGGGTCATACACTGACTGATAAAGCTCATTTCGCAATTGTTTGTCTGGCATATTTGAAGCGTACGACATTCGACTGGATGATAACTCGTGACTTAAATTTATCAAAGACAGGTGACCTTGTTCCTCTTTCATTTTTCTAAAATTTAGAACAATGTACAATTAAATATACATAAAAAATCGGTTAAATTATACTTTCAATAATTTAATCTGTGTGTACCTCTTTTTTCTTTTTCTGTTAATATCTTCATCATCTGATTGTCCATCGCTGTTATCCTTTCGCTTAGTAAGTCTAAAATTTATAATTTAATTTATCTAACTTGATCAAATAGTTTCACAAAGTACTTATTGCTCTGATTAATATTTACCTGTCAGATATATCTAATCTCTCATTTTTATCAGATAAATATTCATCTTCTTGCTTAATGTTTTCAACCTTTATAAGCTTTTCTTCAAACGATGAAAACCGTTTTTCTAAACGTTCTACTTTTCTTTCTGATTTTTCACACTTTGGTTTTTCAACCATAATGTCATCATCGAAATCATTAACTTCATGTTTTAAATTCAATCGATCCGTTACAGTCTTAATCTTGTTTAAATTTTGTGGTGAATACGGGCAGCCAGATGCAGAATTGTGAGTTGCAAATTTCGGACCTTTTACATGGCCTATACCCCGACAACCAAACGTTCCACATTCAGGTCTATCATTTAGGTTATCTTGAGCTGAAAAAAAATAGTTTGTTAAAATTGACATTTTTATCAAATTTGATATCAATTAATATTAAAACTGATAAAAGAGTCGTATAAATATTTAAAAAGGTAATTACTTATAGGAGGTTCTAAGGGGTGGCCAGTTTTTGCACACCATCCCATTGGATGAATATCCATGGAGTCATCGTCAACCCAAAATGCATGATTTTCAGGCCAGCCATCAAATCTAATTTTCAACCTACAATAAAAAAAAAAGATTTTGTTATAAAACTAAGTTTAATTACAAATAAGCTGCCTTTAAAAAAAAATTTTCTTCCAATATTGCACTGTTTATGAAAGTCACTTACATGTGATCTTTAACATCCTCTACAGTGGCAACTCTAATCACTTGAGACAGTCTTTTATCTACAGCTTCTAGCTTCATCCCACGTTTAAATCCACATGGCGGTCGTTGTTTAAAAGCTCGAGCCGGTGCAGCAATTGAGTTTGTAGATTTCAAATACTCTTCCCAAGAAAATGCTTTTGGATCTTTGTAATCTGTGAATTACATTTCCATGTCATTAAATAGACAATAATATATGCATGAAAAATATGTTTTTGAATTTTAAAAAATATTTACAATTTGGCGGGGTCAAACTTCTTCCGTTATGGTGACACCAACCAACTGGGTGTATGTAAGGTGAACTAACATCTGCCCAGTAATCGTATATATCATTCCAAGAATCAAAGTGTACAAGTATTCTTGAATCCATCACGTCGGACACACTAGCCACGCAAACTGATGACGAATGTTTGCGGTCAACTGCTTCAAGCTTCATACCAACACGAAAACCAGTTGGAAGCATTGACTGTTGATAATAATTTTTTTTTAAATTAAAACTGTTTACCTTTAAATATTAAAGTATCGAAAATAATTCAACTTACATTTTTATTTGAGAAAAAAGTTTTTGGTGCAGCTTGTGCTTTACAATGCTTTAAATAAGCATTCCAGTTAAAATTATTTTGAACATAGCCTTTAGGAGGCTGTAACTGATGGCCATTTTTCTCTGCCCAACCAACGGGAAAAATGTCCATGCTATCAGCATTTACCCAGAAATCGAAATTTTCTGCGTAACCATCAAAATGTAATCGCAACCGATAGCCTGTAGAAAAAATTCATGTTAAAATCGTTGTTTTTATGTAGGTACACAAATTAAAAATAATATAGTTTAATATTTACCGACTACTTCTGCAACTGTTAAAACACAGTAATGTGATGGGTTATTGGGATCTATGCCCTCTAATTTCATTCCTACTTTAAAGTTATTTTTTCCTTCAGGAAAAGCATCCTTAAACAGTTTTGTTGGTGCTGCTTTAGCTTTGGTATGTTCAAGATACTTTGGCCACGAAAAGCCAAGCTTTCCAGTCAGCCAAGGATGCTACAAATAAAAAATTATAAGTTTATTAAATACAGTTTGTATGATTCCGATATCTGTATATATTAGGTAATTACTTTTGATTCAGAATCTCCTTGACTTTCTTCATCCATTAAGGATATGTTTGTATCTTTAGTATCTTCATCAGTTGAAGATTTCTCTTTGTCTTGCAATTTGTCATATTTATCCTCGCTGTCCTTTGACTTTTCATCAGAATCTCTCAATTTGGAGTTAAACTCCTTGTTTTTATCTTCATCTTTAATAAGTTGATCTTGAAGTAATTTTTTACGTTTTTTCTTGGTACGTATCTCTTTACTATAAATAAAACATTTTAAAACATTTTAATTAAAAAAAAAAAAAGAAATTTTCATCTTTAAGTTTTTAAAATAAAAACCTACTTGGATTCTTTTTCTTTGCGAAGTTTTTGTTGTTTTCTATCTTCAATGTACTGAGAACAATCCAAACTACAGGCGATGGATGTATAAAACTCAGAAAGAGGCCCGTAACAACCGCAGCCCTGACAGCAGCAAAATGCTTTGTCATCCTGCGCAAGATTTGGCGACTTTTTCTCTTCAGTTTTTTTCTCGTTTACTATTGTTGGAGTACTGGATTTTGAAGAGTTCTGAGTTAAACACATGTTTTCTTTGTCGCCAATGTTTTTGCTTTTGTCTTTATCATCATCTTCTACCGATTCAATGCAGCCGAATTCGTTCACGCGGAACTGAAAAACAATTAATTTTTTTTAATTTACATCCAAGTATTATAATAGAAAAATAAATGTGTATAGTATTTACCTTAAGTGCTGTACCAGGTAAAGAACCAATACCATCTTTCCAATCTAAAACTTTCGTAGCATCGACGGTTGGTTCACTTTGATGCACCATATCCATTTCATCACTAGATCTACCATTAATTTTTTCAAACTTCTCTATCACTTCAACGCCATTGCGGTTTAAACCCTTGACAACCTCAATTTTAACTTCTTCAGACATGGAGAGACGTTTGACTTTTTTATCTTCGCTAGGAATTACTTTTATCAATGTGATATCATCGTCGCTTTCTTTGTCCTTCTTCTTGTCTTTTTCGTCAGATTCAGGACTGTTCAAGATGTAGCTTGATACATCAACCACGTTACTTTCTTGAGTGGAAGTGGCTTTTGTGAAGCTCTGTTTTCTCACGCGCTTCTCGCCACCACGCAGAATATTGCTTACAGTTTTCTTTCGTTTTTCGGGAAGATTGCTGTCATCTTTCTTTGGAATGGGAGTTATCACTGCAGAGTCTGGATTTTCGTTGATCTTTATACTATCTGTAGAATTATTGCCTGCTTTTGATACCTGATTTAACAGACTCATATTGGCGATTGGATGTAATGGCGGTGGATTAGTTGTAGAATTCGATGTTTTTGACTCGCGTAAAACTGAAAGAAAATTCAATTAATGTTGAAAAAAATCAAAATAAATACATCTTAAAACATTTGTAATATAGAATAATTTATAAACCTGTTATTGTGCTTTTTGGATCATTACTAATTTGTCCGTTATTGAACTTGAAATTAAAATTTGATTTAAAATTTAGATTTGGCTTAGGTGCAGGAGAATTGCTCTGTTGTGAAATACTGACTGGCAATAAGAGATTAGTCATATGTTTTGAAGGTTGACTTTGTAAATTAGTTGGTGCACTGCCTGTTGTTTGTTGAATTTGTGAATAAACTGGAGTAAACACAACTTTTTGTTTTAGATTTGGTGCTGCGCTTAAAGTTCCTATATAATACAGTTTATTAATAAATAATTAAAAAGAAGTAATCGCAGATAACGTTAGTCAAGAAAATTTTAATTAATATACTACTTATTTAATTCAATTCTTTAAATTATTTTATTTTTGCGAAAGTCTTTTACAACATGTAAAGTAAAAAAAGAAAAATATTCTTTGCTTGCTTTGAAATAAACAATATTCAATAGATTTTTACCTGCAGGGATCACAACAGATTCTTGAGGTTTAGGCTTGATAATAGTTCCAAGATAAGCAACTCTTGATTTTCCTCCAGTTTGATTTTGAACTTGGCTCTCTTGTGGAATACCAAGTGGCATTATCTGTGCAGCAGAAGCATTTGACTTGCGCACTAGTATGTTCTTTTGAGTTTGTGTTGGTGCTGGTGGTGAAGTCACAGAGTTGACTTGTCTGCGTATAGTAATTAGCTGTGCTGGAATCTGAGCTTGATTACTCTGAGCTATACTCTGAAGCACAATCTAAAAGAAAAAAAATGAAAAAAAAAGTTGAAATGAAAGTTTTCTACATTGAGTTTGTGATTATCAATAGCAATTATAATTTTTTAATTAGTTTGAATACTTAATATTTATAACATAAAATATTAAATTTTGTATAAAGATTCAAAACATAAATACTAATATAATTTAAAATGTTAGATTTACAGGATATAAATCTATAAAATGTTAGAAGTACAATTCTAATAGTTATACAACTTAAATTTTGAATTATATTTTGTAAAAATCAAAAAATCATGAGTTTAGTGCTGAAGGTTCTTTTAAAAATATACATAAATAGAACATAAGTTCATATTCAGAATAATTATAACAGTCTTGTACAACAATAAGCTGTTACTAAGCAAGTTATGTTTGTGGTAACAATGCAGAGAAGTACAACTTTAAACTTGAAAACTTCTAAAAATAATATTCTTGCCAAATATTCATCAGTGTTCTAATAACTTTTAACAAAAATAAACAAATAAAAGATTGAAAAAAAAACAAACAAATCTTAAACAGTAAAATACAACACAAGATAAAACGTGTAGGAGCATACTCAACACTTATGATGCATTGTTAACAGCTATTAATCATCCAATATTGCCAGGCCTTGACGAAAATTGTTTCGCGTTTTTCCCCGAAATTTAAAGAGAACAGCCAAAGATTCGAGCAACCTTATCATATTACGTAAATTATATAACGATAATCGACGAAAAGCTCATTTAAATATCCGCTTGAAAGACGAAAACTGGCAACTAGGTTAAAAGACCCACATATAAAACACGGAGGCGCCCCCCCATGCGCTTACTCATCGCGCCTCGGCACCAATCGAAAGGGCCGGCACATCGACCAGCATATAAATCATCCGAACGTCGCCCACAACAAACAAATGCCCCGGAGGCCAAGTGCGCACTCCTCTTCCATGCACGGGCACGTAACACACTTGCACAATTGCACAAGCCTCTCCACAATCTTTTACAATTATTATCGAAATTCAATCTCGTCGCGGATATAGCAGCCGTCAGATCTTGAAACTAAACCAACACGTGCCTGACTCTACGCTAAACGAGCTGCTAGGCATGGGATCGGAGCCTCTCTCTCTCTCTCTCGCGCGCCCGCGTCCAACGTCCGAATCTAATACATGCGCGACCTTCTCTCTCTCTCTCGGCTGTTTACATATACAGCTTTACATAACGCCAAAAAGTCGGCGAGCGCTTTCGGAGCAGTCTCCTCTCCGTGACACGTTATGTATCCCTCGAGAGCTCCTTTGCTTATACTGCCTCTCGGCTGCAGCTCTGGCTTTTACCTGCAGCGAGAATGTGCGGCCCCGTGCGCGCGAGGGGACCCCCGTCCGCCTGCGGCAGCAGCTGTGGCGCTGGCAGAGTGTGTATATACGTGTACGCGCGCCAGGCCCCTCCGCGTGTCCCTCTTCTACATCAACCTCTGTATAAGCACACCCGCGCACGGAGCAGCAGCCGGCCCTGCACGTACGTATATACAGTAGCGTCTACGTGTGTATATACACGTATGCGCGCGCACGAGCCCGCGTAGGCGTCGCTCGCTACGGATGGCCTAACCGCGGACTCTCTGCTCCGGTTCTTATATACCTGATCGAACGCCGCGAGCTGGCTCTTGTTGACCACGCCAACGAGCGGCTGCTGCGACGTCGACTGCTGGGGCTGGGTTGGTTGTTGTTGGCCCGGCTGGGCTGGTTGTATGACGGGCAAGGCGGCTTGCACCGGCTGACTGGCCGTCGTCGTCGTGACGAGGCCGTTGCCACTGCTGGGGTTCCCGTTGCCGACGCCGCTCGGCTGTATGTATAACATTGACATCACGTGATTCGATGGGTCCTCGGCTCCCAAGCTTCCTGGGTTATTGCCGCTAATGCTCGGACTGGCGGCTGCGTTGCCGACGCTGCTCGTTATCAGGCTCCCGAGGTTGCTCGCTGCTAATGCGCTGCCCGCTACGTCCGTTAGACGCTTTTCACCATCGTTCACCAAGATCTCCTCCATTCTGGAAAAGGCAAAAAGAATGCGCTATAGAATCTCACGCGGATAGCGGAAATGATTTAAGTCTTGCGATTGTTGCATGTTTTCAGTGGAATCTTGTTTTCTTTACTTTTTCGATTTTGTAAACAAGAGACTTTACAATGACTCCCGACAAGTTACATAGTCGCTTAAACTGCTTATTCAGTAATGACTGAGATAAATTGCTAATTTGTTGACAAGTACACGTAAATCATCGATAGAGCGATACAAAATTTAACGATTTCTAATAATATAAAAAAAAAAAGTATTAAAAAAATTTGTCCTTAAACAATTAAAGTAGCATAAAATGTTTTTTTAAGCTAAGAACACTGCCACTCGACAGTTTACATTTCGGAGCTTTCATGATAGTCTACAAACGATAACCCAAATATCCCGGCCTAAAATTTCGGTAAAACCGTAGCTCTCAACAGCCTCGCTATAGCTAAACGCTCGCTTATCACGAACGAACCTCGCCTATGTAGTTGCGAGTAAAAATTTACGAACGAGCCAAACAGTCGTACCTAACAAAAGTAGGCTAGCGGAAGAAACCGGCCGACGTGCGTTCGTCTACAGTCTACAGCACGAAAAATCGATAAAACTCGTAACGCTCTGGCTTATAGAAATCCCCTCCCCCTTCGGTGTGAAGCATAATTACGCGCAAACGAGTCTGCGCTTATAATCTAGAACTGCACGAAGCGAGTAAGCTTGCTTCTTAATTTTACCTAAGAACAATTAGTTTGGAACGTTTGCAAAGTTCGTCTCTCATTATAGTTGGAACAGATGTTGAACATCGATATTGAAAGTAGCTCGTGATTCGTCACGAGAACAGTCATTACACGTACTTTCGGTTCTTATTATTGCAATCGGATTAAAATCTACTAATGGCAAAACAGCTACCAAGAAAGATTAGTATGGGGATTCGGAATAAGGGGGGGGGGGCATGAGGTGAGCAATGAAAGCAGAGTATGCTTTGAAAAAATGGAATACATCAAACGACTCCAAAGTTTTAAACCATAACTTCTCTCCAAATTCCAGCCTTGCTGTATATCAAGTGCGCGGGGAATTTTGGCGGAATACTCGTGTATGCTGTGCTAAGTAGTGGATGACGATGTTGCACGGCGTTGCCGCTATTGAAGTCAAGATGAAGATAATATATATGTATATGATTTCCCAGCGCACGCGCAGCTCTAACACGCGGGAAATTTAAAAGTGAGTAGTTTTTAAAACTATCAGACTCGTATGAAAGTTTGGAAAGGGTATGTATGTATTTACACGTCATTTTAACAAATTATTAATCAGAGAGGCGATTGGTATTTCTTTTACGTATTTGCCTGCACAGATTTTGAATATGGTACCTGTTTTATCACGAGATGAATCTAAGCGTGAGTATTATATAAAAAATTAAAAAGGTATTATCATTACAACTCAATTATTTAAACTATATACTTGTAAAAAAGACAAATGCTAACACATTTATTTTAAAGTGCTTTTTACGAGTTTGGAAAGGCTACGGAGGGTATATCACGGCGTAAGTAAGAATCTAATATGAGGCCAACTGAAAAGCTCAGCCCAGATGGCGCTTGGGAGAGTGGATTCATTGAAATGTATAATATAGTACAGCGCATTATAGTAGCCAAAGTGCAAGTGAAAGAAATTCACGTAAACAGAATGTAGACTGTGTTTTATAGCGAGTGTATCATCGACAATGATGAGCGAATAATAAATCTTTATACTTTTCACGTACTAAACAGATGCATTTGCCTAAACAACATTCAACGTATTACTAAAAATTGTGACGACTCAATTTAACGGAAAAATTTTAAAGTCTTATGAGTCATCAGATAAAAAGCTAGAAAATACTACTCGAAGTATTTCATATTTACCACTCTGATTATTATCACTTCTGTTTCATTCTTTTTTTTTTTAATTTTATTCAAACTCAATAAAACTATCTTACAGAGATTCTCGAATTTTCGATACGAGCGCAACGTGATCGTTAAATATGTATTTAATAATTAATTGCTCAAAACATTGAAACTCGATGGCAGATGACGTTGAATTCAAATTGTAGTAATGAATTAATCATTTCACGTGATTACGTAATGCACAATTACATTGTTATATTATTGACATATGAATTAAAATTTTACTCACAAAAATATTATTAAGCTCTTACATTATCGTTGACCTTAACTAACCTATCTTCGGTTTTATGCCGCGTAAAAATGAAAATCGCCTCGGAGTGAAAAGATTTTCAAAATAATACGTAGAAAAATACAACGTCTTTACCTCAAATGTTATCATACATTAAAGTTGAATGGTCAAGGATAACCTTACCTTAGAAACAATCCAAGAAATCCGAAGCATAGAAATAGCAGAAATTACTATCACTGTATATTCACATTAAACAACCACGCAATCCTATCTTCTCGTTCGAAAACTGTCAATTGCAACGAGCATCGCTTAAATAAACGTAAACTCGGAATTAAATATTCTCTCTCAACGTATCGCTCGACGTTTCAGCGTGCCGAAGCAACCGTACTTACAAATCTTTCGAAAAGTCCCCTCTAAGTCTTTGTTTCGAAGCAGCCGAGCAAGCGGGAGATCAAAAACTCATTGCAAAATAAAACAGATTTAGCGCGTGCGCCAAGAGAGAAAAAGAGAAAGAGAGAGCGCCCGTCTCGCAGGTGCCGTTTCCATGAGGCGTCGCCGCGCCAAATGCGAGTCCGACGATTAGCCGAAGTTTCACGAGTACGAATTTCGCCAACCAATAGGCAAACGACGCCCCAGCGTTTCCCTTTACACGACAATCGATTTACCTACGTGCTTCTCGCGATAGGTACCATCATCTCTTGACTATATTTGATTCTCCGTACACTTACCTCTCGTTTTCTCTCTCTTTTCCCCCCTCCACCTACCACCCCCATTATATCTCATCTACCTTACTTCTTACGCCTTATCATTCCTACGTGATTCCGTGATCTTTTTATACTATTCCACAGGTCAACGTTCAGTTTTCCGTTTATGTTGTTGTGATGTAACGGAAAAGTTTAAAATTTGCGATCAACAAAAAAAAATGCAAATAGGTTATTTTTTACGTATATGCATTGCACAATTTTGATACGCATTTATAATACACTTTTGACACTGTTTACATATTTTTTTTCAGAAACTTATTAATCATTAATTAATTTGTAAGTGTTTTTCTTTGCAAATTGACAAATTTGTGAAATGATTTGTTATCATTATAGACGTGCGTAGAAAGAGCTTTAAATGCTGGTAATAAAATTTTCTACGATTAACTAATAAACAAGTCGTACGCTATTTAATTATTATTCAAAGTTGAAACATACAAAACACCACTCACGCGATAATGTGCTAATAAAAATTGATCGTTATTAATCAATTACGAAAAAATTATAATTTTTATTGTTGGTATTTTTATACTTTTATACTTGACACATCAAAGGTAATCACGAGCCACAATTACTTAAAGCATAATACGGAAATTATTCAAACAATGTCAACATCCATATTTTTCAACAAAATTAACTAAAACGACAATAATTGTTTGTTTTTAAAAGGCTTTTACATATATCGATGTAAGTTTAGGGAACATGGCTGTGCACACGACGAAAAAGAGAGAAAAGCGAAACTCCGCAGTGTGTCCAACGGAACGATGTAAAAGAGCACAAAGCCAAGGGGGAAAAAGACGAGAAAAATGCAAGTGTAAAAGCAAACGTATTCAATGGTATTTATCACTGCCTGCCGGATATCAAACGCGAAGTAACGTAACGATTTGTTTACCCGAGGAGCTTTTCACTCTTCGCACTTGCTTTCGTAGAAGCAGTACTAGCGGAAACTGAATTCGAAGTATTAAGCGGACGGCCTGCGGAGGGGTACCTCCGTAATCGCCAGTCAACAGTAAAACTATAATGCGATCGAGGCAACGCGGCTCGAGTCGCCGAGGAAATGATACGAGAAGGGCTTACCAATGTTCGTCGGTCGATCCAGAAGCCATGAAACGCCGGGACACCTTGAAAAAGCACGCCGGGGGGTTGTAAAACAAAGAATGAATGGGACATGTACGATATGCAGCAGCGAGAAGTGTTGCAGACTGCGGCGGAGCGGGTTCTAAACTTCGAGCGCACACGGGCCAGAGTCAGGCTGGCCACTCGTCGCTCGTGAAACAAGTGCATTGGCAGTCTCCCTCCCCCTTATACTCACACAACCATAGCGTTGTACGCTTTACTCCAAGCCGGCAAGTGCTTGCCTCACACCCACGCTCTCGTTATCGTTTTACCGAGGACAATTGTCCCGTGACGAAGTGAGTGAAATAAACGGCGAGAGTCTCAAAACGCCAGAGGGGATAATCCAAATTTTTATATTAGTTCGGGAAAAGGACGGCAGGTCCCTCTGGCGGCGCACGACGCGGGGCTTTCATGCAGGCACAGCCTTGCGATTTCGTGGAGATGGATAAAGGAAACAAAAAAAAAAAAGATAACGCGTGCGTTTAGAAAGGGTAAGACGCTTGGATACACACAATAGCCGGGCGGGAGGTTCGATAAAGTAATCGACAATTAAAATCGCTGGGCTTTTGCGGTTTGTAGTGCACACGCGAGAGTGAGAGAACGTAAAAGCCGAGCTTCGTTTCGCACAAATCACGCTGCTGTATGGGCAGACAACGGGCGGCGACAAGCGCGCTTGTGTGTGCGTTTCCCGGAACTGCACGTGCAATAATGGACCGACGCACGCTGCGCTTGCTGCTACACGAAATTTTGCGAGTTTTTCGCGATAAAACTATACGAGGAAAAAGATGGAAAAGGTAGCTTGGGAATCATTTAGATTCTTGAAATGGAATATTTTCACAAAGATTCGTTTTGCGTTCGAAGTTGATATGTTTGCAATTACGGCCAATGTGTAAGGGGTGAGAAGTAATTCGTGGAGGTAGGATGGATTAATCAGAATAATCATCGTCTCACAAACGCGAGAGAAGTTCAAGTTTTCGTACTCACTGCGATCTCGCGGCGACAGCTCGCTCGTGTCAGTCGGTGAGCGCGCGGCTGCGGTAGCTTGTCCAAGCTTTCTCGGAAGCCAGCGTGCTTTTCTCATTAGTCGACGAAAAATCGCTGGGGGAACGAAGCCCTCTCGGAAAGCTGCGGCACTCGAGAAAGAGAGAGAGGCTAGCCGGCACTGCCAAGGGCCGGACAGTGTAGCCGCTACATTCCGCCCTAGACGTCTCGCAATAATATTACGGTAACAACTGCAAGCGTATTACCGAAAGAAAGGATCGGATGGTTTATCCGATCGACTTTGTAATTCTCGACTTTATCGCTCTATCAACTGAACGTAATCAGAGTCAAAGTTAATCGGTTGATTCAAGAGCCACGAGTGTTTTACACACAAACCAGTCAGCGATGCTAGCCACACGCGTTTTAAAGTTTACAGTGTGCGGGGGCCACCCAGGCTCTCTCTCTCTCTCTCTCTTTCACAAACACAACGTCGACTGCGTGCATGTGATACGCGCGCGCGCGCGCGTCGTCTTCGTTTTGCGAATAATTCGCGACGCGCCTGCGCCAGGGTCTCTTCTAGACTTAACTAGAGTTAGAACGAGACAGCTTCTTTTCGAGACGAGCCGTTCCAAGTGCCGCCCGCTGAATTTTCCGCTGAGCGTTACCTTACTCTCCCCCCACCCCCTCCTATAGCGTTCACTTCCCTATACCTATCGCCGATATGGAGCTGTTGCAAATTGCATGCAGCTCCCCCTCTCACTTTTCCGATCTGATTTTGCAGAATTAAGCTTACATTTGCTAAAAGTACTATCTCTGACTTTAGATTTCTTTGCGGAGTTTGCCCGTGGTAAACGAAGTTGTATGTTACGACTTGTAACTTTTTTAAAGAAGTGATCTTTTTTTTGTAATTAGTTGTAAATATTCGCTTTTAAAGTTTTCACGTATATTCGTACGTTACCTTTATATATCCAAGGCCAAAACTAAAAAATAAATTGAACTCGACGTTGATAGCTTGTAATAATATGCACATGTACAGATCAGTAACTGCGGCAGCTCGTGTATGCATGTATTGATTACTAAATGTAACGTAACAATAAAATAAGACAAGTGCCGTACAAGTTGTTCTAGACCATAATTCGAAATTGACGCAGTATATTTTTATCGAAAAGTAAGAGTTAGAAATAAATTCTGCAGGATTTTTAATGAGTAGTTAGTTTTCATAGTTTGTGCTGAAATAAACTCATGCAGGATATAAATATATAATATGAGAATGAAGAATGAATAATTGAAATGAATGACGTACGCGTGCGCGTGGCGCCAAGTTTTAAACGATTCATTTCCGCGTAACACAGCTGTGAACTCTGGTGTTAAAGTAAAGTACAATTGTAAAATGTAAACTCATTCAAGTACTCCCAGCAGATAATTGCGACATTCTTCTGTTACTTGTACTCTTTTATTCTCTAAACAGTACAAAATGCCAAGTAAACAATAAACAAAAGAAACAAAAAACAAGAAGGGAAAAAACCTTTTCACATACATACGCGGGACTTCTGAGCATTGCACGATCTTCCGCGTGGTGGTGCGGGGTGATCCGCTCCCCGCTTGGGTGGTCAGCGCGCACAAAATCGCTTATTTGACGTGACTCCCGGGTGACCCAGGCCTGTGGCTAGGAGTCACGTCAAATACGCGTGACTACTTTTGTGCGCGCTGACCTCCCAATTAAATTTAATAAATTTTTATTGGCACGCTAACTCCCAAGCGGGGAGCGGACTCCGCGCCACCACGCGGGAGATCGTGCAATGCTCGGGAGTCCCGCGTATGTACGTGAAAAGGTCTTTCCGTGCAGCCGACGATATACAAACACACACACACATGCAATTGGACGTCCTCTGGCCAGCTGATCGTCGCCGCTACAGCATCGTCGGAGTGAAAGCCCATTTTTCGGGCCCACGCAAGCCTTAGCCCGGACGTTGAAGCAGAGCCTCGTAAGCTGCTGCCTCTTAAAAACGGAGCCAGCTTACGTAAGCTCCGGGCCCCGCAAGCTCGTACGAGCCTCCGCCTGCGGAGCTGCGTACAAGGTAAACAGACGTTTCTCTACGCTCGTTACGCTACTCCCGACTTCACTTGTAGAGCCTGCATTTTAGTATTCCATGCGTCTCGTTTTTTCCGTGTTTGTTTAATCTTCGTTTCGTTAGAAAGGTTGCCCTTCTTAGATTACGTTTAATGTTGGTGAAGATCTGGTATTGGAGTAGGTCACGGTTTTCCACATTGACAAATTATAGGGTTTGATATTGGTTTATTTTCATAAGACTTTTTGAAAAATATTTGAAACACTTGAAAAATCGTTAATCAGTTTTTCATTATTTTTATTTAAAAAAGTAGTCTTACATATTCTCATTTTATGGTTCTCATTGTTGATGGTGTTACTTGGTAACAAATTAAGTAAAAAATATTGTTTTTATAATAAATTAATATAGGCAGAGATCACAGGAAAATTTAAACCAACTTTGTTAACCATAAGGTCAGTTGTTCAATATCAGCTGGCGTATCAACATTTTTAACAAAAGCGCTACATTCTGCAAAGTCAACTCTTCTATCGAGATGTGAAAATTCAAAGTCTTTACCAGTCTTTCCAAGATATACATTAGATGATGATGCATCTGTTGCCTCTAGTTGACTAGTCTTAGTTACTCTTAGAAGATTGATTTCTCTTTCTAGCAATGATTTTATCACTCCACTACTTTTAGCTAAAGTCTGATCTTGTTTATTACAAAGAATCAATACAGGAGCATTCTTATTAATTGCAGAATCGGATAACAGAACGTACAAATATCTGAAAAAGATGAATTACTTTTGCATTAAAATTTTTACATATAATAACATAAATATTGACAAAACTCACTCAGCAGCATCTCTAATATCTTGTTGAATTGTGGAGGAATCAATAACAAATACAAGACCTTTTGCTGAGGTCTTGTATTTATCAAAATACTTGTATCTCAGTCTTTCATGTCCAGGAATATCCACTATATTTACAGATGTCTGAAAATTTATTTATTATAAAAGAAATAAATATTACAAAAATATTTTCATTTAAAAAACAATGTGGTCCCAATGTATTGAATTAAATTAAAAAAATTTTAAACTCACATTATACTCAATAGCATCTCCAATATTTTCTTTTACAGAAGTATGAGTCTGCACATACTTGGTATGCATCAACCGTGCATAGATGAGAGTTTTGCCAGCATCGCAAAGACCCGTAAGGAGAACATTGTGCCCGACAAATGCTCTGCGTCTCCATAGAGCAAAGAGTACTAGAAAGGCAATGAAAAATATCAAAGAAAGTAAATGATTGTACAAAGCACACAATTGTTTGTAACATATTTTAATTCAGAATTAAGTATTATGAACGTCTAAGCGAGGAGTAATAAGTAACAAAGATAATAAGTCCATGCACAAGCGGTTAATTGAGTACAAAAATTAGACTAATTTACACAGCACTGAAACAGGACATGTATCTCTTTTGTTATTATGTATTCAACTACAATGTTATCATTGTCATTCTCTTAGCCTTGGTTCTATTATTTCTCAACTTCTTTAGCATATTAAATATTTTGTACTATCTTTAAACAAAACGCGAGGCCCTTCGACGTACTGTCTTATCGGCCATTGTCATTCATAAAAAGCTAATTGAAATGATGTCAAAGGCGAAACGCGTCGTGGAGCTCGCTCCTAACCTCAAAGCCATAAGGTAATAAATGTCTTTTACAAACGAGAGCTGCTTGTTTATTTTTTTACCTAGAGTTATTATAACGACGAAGATCGCGGCAACGACGCCCATTAACTGGGACTCGGTGCTGTTGTTTGACAGCAACTCCACGCGCTCCTCCATGATTGTCCTCGTGTGTGCGGGTCAAGCTGCAAACACGTAGGTTTCTTTTTTATTTCAAAACCGGAGTCGTCATGTAAACAGCTGTGCGCTCTCTCAAAGAGCGCCTCGGCGGTACTTTTTAGTGTCTAGGGACATCTGAGTTTCTGATACGCAAAGGGAGTTTTGTTACTTTTTTTAGTGAATTTTCTGTTTTTAAACGAAGCGGCAAATGTAAAGTTATTTGTAACATTGAAATTGACAGTACAGTGCCGGTACTTTTGTTAAAACTCGTAAATATAATAATTAAAATTAATAAAAAATCAAAAATAGTTGAAAAAAGTGACGACTAAACTTTTTTACACTCAAATTGTACTCATCTCGACTTTTAAGCGAACGCGATTTTCTAAATCTTTGAAAAGTTAAAAATAGCGTTGGCATCGACAGCAAATCAATGGAAAGAGCAACGTAACGAGCCAATTTAAACGGGCTTTTAAGTGCTCTCTTTTGAATTTAACCATTTGTTACTTCAAATAAGTGAGCCTGCGAGTGTGCCGCGCGGTGTAGCGTCGAGAAAAGTCGGTCAGCGTCGGTTCGAAACGCACAGATGGCGGATGCTTTTACAAATCGTAAAACTATAGATTCTGCAACGGAGGTTCGCAGATGCCTTTTATAAATAGAGCCATTGAGTGCGCGGCGCTTACGTGTCCTGTGGCAACGACGTTTGTGACGAGATACCCCGGCGATCTGCCGCACTTGATTCTCATACGGAGAAGCCACGAATAATACACCTATCCTCGGCTTGTCGGCCAACAATTAATAATATCCAATTGCAAGCGGAACATAATTATAATGAGGATAGGAGGAAAGATGATGCAGGCAATGTAAAAATCAATTCTATATCCGGCTTCGGCCGATCCAGCCGCTTCGCAACAGATGGGAAAACAAAGCGACGTTATGGCCACATCCTCGAGATTTGCCGTCGCGAATGAGAGACTGTAATGGCAGGCTGCGAAATTAAAGCTCCAATTAGCCGGCATATTAAACGACAATGGGAAGATGAGCATTTAAAAAGCAAGCCCGAGAGCGATTGATTAGGCCAGAGTCGTTTGTGTATATATATATATAGGTACGAGAGCTCTTGATAAGGAGGAAGTAAAGAGAAAGAGGGGAAAGGAGGCGTACAAACAATCCTTGAACCTTAGACTTTTTTCCAACAAGCGGTTTAGAGGTCGCAAAGGGAGGGGGGCTGAGAGTTTTTTTGCAAAATTCAGAAGGACGCGCTCAAGTGGAGAAAGGTCGCGTCTGCGCGAGGTGTGTACACTAGGCCTAGGATTGGACAAATGAGAGGTATGGATGTATACCTATAGTTGGACCGAGTCTCGCGATAATGGAGACTGCGAGAAGAGAAGCAAAAAAAAAACGTATTAATGACCCGGCAAAACTGGGTCAATGGTAATGCTTACGCTTACTGCCACGCTCGTTTCTTTGTCCTCCCCCCTTTTCTCGCAGTTTATTCGACTCTTTCGAGCTGCAAGCGAAGCAGGTGAGCACTGTTTCTTTTTTTATTTCAGCGTCGATTAATAAGCCGGAGAGTCCGCGACTGATTGTTGAAGTCTTTGCGTTCTATGCTTTTTTTTTTCTCTTCTCTCTCGCTGTGCGATTGTACAGGTCGGGTAATCCGTTGGCGCTGGATGCGCGCGCGTATGTTATACTTTGACTTCGTTTACGCCCTTTGTTCCGCACTGGAGACTTGTGAAACGCGAATGCCAAGCGCGCGAGCTGCTATTCCCTTATGCTTACTTCTCTTTCTACTTCCGCCGCTCGTTCTTTTTTCTTCCCCCCCGTTTCCCTGTACCCGCAGTGGCGAACGGCTCTTCGTTATTAGTCAGACCTGTACGCTCGGTGCACTCTTGCTCGCTCGATTCCATATCGTGGTTTGCGCGCACATACCCTATAGGCTGAGCTAACTTTTTTTCACTTTTTCTTTTATTTGTTCGTGGAAATTCGAGGAAATTAGTAGTGACTAGACGAGGAACGATACACTGTTAAATAAACAAAAAAACATGAGCTTTCAAACGGTTAAATACTCCGGTGTGGTCCATCTAAAATTAGATAAAACGTTAAAAGAAAAGCTGATTTTACTGGAGAGAAAAGTAAATGTTCAAAGTAAAAGGAAAAGATGAAAGGTTTGACGATTTTGACAGAATCGCGTGTACAGCGGAAGTTTGCGGAAAAGTGTCTATATAAAAACAGTCGTTTCAAAGCGATATGAAAAAATAAAAATATTACATTTCAAACAATAATCCTTAAATAAACGAAGTCGCGGGTGGATAAATTAAACTCCGTTTTATTTTAAAATATTATTCCGTTTGTATACTTGCTCAATTACTCGCTGCTCGGCTGGCCGAGCGACGACACTTGTTATTCGCAAAATCAATGCTTATTACTTTCAATGATGAAACACACAGAAAGCCACCCAGTGTCGAAGTAATCTTCTTCTGCGCTTCTTTATTACCGAGAGATACTCGAAAGTTTCGTAATAATTATTAAAAGAACTGCACTACTTTTTTTCAATTGACAAAAAAGGAAGAAATGATTTTCATTTGTCTAAGAACAACCGTGGAACCTCGTTGTCTTATTTAAACGAGAAACTTCTTCGACTTGTTTTTTTTTTTTTGTTTATTATTCAAAACATTGCAAAGACTTGCTAGCCTTCGTAAATTGATATTAAAATTTTACGATTCATCAATATCGCGCGCGTTTATTATTAACACACCAATAATTATAACGATCTGCATTTGAATATTCATCTTTTGGTCTTGTAAACGCAACGTCTGAAAATCAAAGGGAGAAAAAAAATTGCGTAAAATGACCAAACACGTTCGCTAATGTACACATATGCATTTGAAAATCAAGCGAGCAAAATTCATGTTTTCAACATACGTACACAGCGAACAGTTTGCCAAAAGCGTACGCAAAAAATATCTTAAATTCATTCCTAGACAGGCGCGAGTTAAAATTTTAAAGCAACGGGGAGAGAGAGAGAGAGAGAGCAGAAGTCGCTCTGTCGCCGCGGGTAAATCGATATTCAATGTCAACGGCTTGAAAATTCAACGCGAGAACGAGAGAAATGCCGGTGCACGTATATGCGGGCGCGCGTATGTATATGTATATACGTGCAACAAATGTGCTCTCGCGAGCAAGCTCGCGTTACGCTTGACCCCCAAAAGCGAATGAGCGAGGCACGCTATATGCGAAGCTTTAAAGAATCGAGTGACATTCGACACTTGACAGAGAGAGAGAGGGAGTGCGCGCTCTCGTTACTCTTGTTTCTTACTCTTATTTCCATCGAGGCGCCTCTCTACGTACTATTTTGCGTATTATTCTATTTGCGCGTTTACAAATGCCTATACGTTTATGCTCATTTAATTTTACAAAATCGATCTCTTAGAGCAATCTCGGTTTTTCCCAATTTACGTGACTTATTATATAGATGCGGATGCGAAAAGCTCACCGCAAGCTCAATACCATTTGAACCTATTGCTACGTATAGCTGAAAACTTTTGTTTTTTCAAAAGCTCCGTCTAACCGAGCCACATCTCGCTAATACTCATATACCAGTTGAAACACACAATCGCATATCTACAGTCGTAGGTGCGGGAAAAAATTTAAGAGGCTTCGCTCGCGAGTGTGCCGTCAAAGAGACTTCGCTTATATCGATCTCCTTTCCCCCTCAGTCCATGCGCGCGTGTCCGAGCTGCGTTCGGAAATCCTTGGACTTGGAGAGCTCAACCCGAAGAAGAAGTAGAAGGGAAAAGAAGAAAAAATGCCCGAGCAGCGCATAGAGCGAAATCGAGGATACATAGCGCACGTAAGGCCTGCTCGGCCGCGCGTGCCGTCACGCTTCTGCTCGGCTTTCTTTTGCTCTCGGGCCAACCCGTTGTCGTCGTCGCTCTCTTTCTCTATAGCCAATTGATTCTCCAGAGAGAGAGAGAGAGGACGTTGGCCCTACCCTAAGGCAACCGGGAGAGGCGTTAGATGGAAGGAGGGACAAAAAATTGGGCTATAACTGGACTGTAGCCGACGTGGGAGGCGGTGAAATCGGAGGAGGAACAAAGAACGCCTATAGAGAAACAGCTCGGCTCTCTCTATTTCTTGGGTTATTGGCTCCTCTTTCCGAGCGAGAGCGCCAAAGAGACACCTCTCTCTACGATCTGGATGTATCCTGGCGCGCTTACAACGACACACAACTCGAAAAACCCTCCTGTTACGTAATCCTGGCGCGATCGCGCGCGATTATACGGGGCCCTCGCGCAGTTATGCCCGCTCGTTCGATATGTATTGCGAGTTGTAGCGGTGTTTGTTTCTCTCTCTCTCTCTCTCTCTCTCCTGACTTTTTTTCCTTTTTCTTTTGAGCGAGAGAGTGAGAAGTGATCATTTTGATCGATGCGGCTGTTAATTTTCGGCTGGAACTGCTTCAATCTCTTCCTGCGGCTGTATACAGGTGTATATAGATGTATACCTGGCCTGATATGGACGTATGACTCATTTTGGCCTTTGAATAATCCGAGTACTTATTCCCCGGGCTATTGACTAAGGGATTTTATCGTAATAACCGCGGCTAGGATATATATCTCTCTCTCGTATGAGGCCTTCGAGAGAGAGTTGTCGATCTACGTGGAATTACAATGAATGTATGTATGTGAGAGGAAGTGAGACACAGAGTTGCGCTGCCGGAGAGGAAAGGAGAATACGGGAAATGGAATAAGAGGAGAAAGGAAGAGGAGGCGCAGCGGGGAAAGCTAGAACAGTGTAAAAGAGAGAGAGAGAGGGAGTTCTTATGATGTGCCCCCCCCTCCCCCGCATGTCCTACAACATAGAGAGAGACGGATCCGCCGCCGCGCTCCGAAAGGCTTTTTCTCTCTCCATATCAGGCTCCGCTTTTTTTTCCTCCTTTTTCTCTGCTCGGCTTCGTGCACGGAGACTGTAAGCACGAGATTAGGGCCTATTCCTTGCGGAGCGAGCTGTAAAGAGTTGACGCAGAGGCGAGTTTATGCCGCAGGGTGAGAGAGAGAGAGAGCTTTGCTAATCCACGCGACGGAGCGAACTTCTCTCCGATAATACAGAGAGAAAGAGAGGCGTGCGGCGCGCACAAGCGCGCGTGTGTGGAGCGCACTTGCTCTCCTATACACCGATCGTTTCCTTTTTCTCTCTCCCTCGCTCGCCCATTGTTGCGCCGCTCTCTTTCTCTCTCGCTCGCTCGGTAGTTCGGCCATCTTGGGCTTCGGCTGTACAGTTCGGTGAGTGCGCGTCGTCGGTGCGGTGGGCGCACCATCACGGCTTAGACTACTACTCTCTTTTTCACGCCCCTCATCGTCGAGACTCTCTTTCTCTCTTGCCTGTCTTCTGCGCTAGTCTGCGCAGAGAGGCGCAGCGTCCTCTCCCTCCTCGGTCCTCATCGTCGCCGCTACCGCCGCCGTCGTCGTCGTCGTCGTCGTCGTCGCACTCTCTCTCGTACCGTCTCGCTTGACGGGAGAGCATATTATTCGTGTAATACCCGTGTGTGCCTCGCGCTCTTTCTGCAGCCGCTGTCGACGTTCGAAAGAGAGAGAGAGAGAGAGAGACACCCCCGCCTCAGTCGGTCCCAAGCTACGTCATCGCTGGCGTGCTTCAGGACGGCGCCTCTCTCAGGTGCTCTCCTCTCCTTCCCTCTCCGATCGTCGTGGCTGAGGTTTGCCCCCTGAAAGTGCGTGTGCGTCTATGCCGTGAGAGAGAGCGAGAGATAACAACCGGAAATTCGGGCTCCGCCGCCAGCATATTCGGAGTTCGGAGCAGCAGTAGCGACAGCACCGACACGCTGTAGGAGGAGGAATAAGAAAGAGAGAGAGAGAGAGAGAGAGAGAGAGAGAGAGAGAGCTGGAGCAGAGATATAGCGACAAGTGGAAAGAGACCGGGGGAAGGAGGCCTGCAGACGCCCTCGATGCAGCGGCCCGCGTGTCCTCATCGCCGTAGTCGACAGCTCCGTCGTCGTCGCCGCCGCTCCCCTCAATCCTCCTGCTGATTGGCCCTTGGCTCCAGGACACTAGGAGAGAACGAGCAGCAGCCACCGCCGTCTCGACGCTGCTCACTCTTGCTGCAGCTGCTGCTGCTGCTTACACAGACACGCACCGGAGAGATCCGCAGCAGGTAAGGATCCTAACGCTTTATTTGCCGTTACTTCTTCTGCACCAGGTGCCGGGATCGATCGTCGTCGTCCTCTCGAATAAAACGAGCGTGGGCAATATAACGAGTCAGCGAGACGGACAAATGTGTACGTCTGTGTGTAAGTTTATACATATATGAATCTATGTATATGGATATATATACAGACATATCGCGCGCGAGGCGGGCCGCCCCCTAAGAGCACACCTCCGCGGCCTGACCCTGCTGTCGTCGAGCGGCGGCCTCCTCGTCTTGACTCATACGGCCGCCACGCGCCGGTCCTTTCGGCTCCGATAATTCTCTCTCGCCTATAGCGCTAGGCCAGTGTGTTTTTGTGCATCGATAGCCCTCCTCGGGATCGTCGCTTCTGCGGATGTGACACTCGGTAACTCAACGGGCCTCTGGTATATTTTTAGAGGACGGAGGGAGCAGGATCCCGAGCGGTTCCGCTCGCTCGACTCCGGGACTCGTTGGCTCTGCCCGTGTGTGTGTGTGTGTGCGTGTGCGCGTGTGGGTCGGAGTGTGTTCGTCGATGGGCTGCTGGCTCTTAGGCTTTTAATGAAAACTAACGCGGCTACGAGCACACGAGTTTCGGACTGCTGCAAGGTGTGTTGCCAAGTTCTTGTAACATTAGTGGCCCAACGTTAATTGACTCGTCGTTCTGTATAGCGTGTAAAATTCGCGGTCCGCTGTAATGAGTCACTTGTCTTAGATTTGTGAATGCGTGTGGGAGAGGCTTTATTGTTATGTTAGGGGATTTCAAAGAAAAAGTTAGACATTGACGTTATTTGACTTGGCTCTTTCATTCTCTTTTATTTTTTTATTCTCAACGTTTGTCAAGCAGTTGGTTTTATGAAATGAGGTCAGATTTTTATCTAAGTTTATCTCTTGTAATTTAAAGATAATATCTTTATAAAACAGTTAACTAAATAATGTTGGAAAAAAATATTTGAAAATTATTTAATTTTATTGCTCTTTGATTTTGGACTTAACTGGAAAGCGGATACTCACATGATGAATTGCATCATTTTGTGTAGTTGAATAGATTGTTTGTTTTATTTCAAAGTGAAACATAAGAAACAATTGACAACTATACTTGTGGAGTAACAATAGAGAAAAGTCTTGCACCTTTGGTTTTATTGAAGAACTGACTATATTTTGTAGAAATTTACTTGAACTGATTAATAATATGTTTGCTTTGATGAGACACATTATATCTCACAAAATTGATAGTCAATAAAATTTTAGTACATAACCGATAAGATTATTTCCAAGAAGGTTTTTTAATAGATTTAATTTTTTTCTACAATTAATTTGGAATTTTAAGTTATTTAATTTTGAAATACCAGACTTAGCATTCCAGTAACTTTCAAAACATTGGTATTTTGAAATATTACATTTTAAACAAATATAAATAGTTCTTGTTTTAACAAATTTTATTTTATTATTTTCAACAGATTAAATCATGGCTACAGATGTACCACGTGAGCGAGAAATCGCTGCTGAAGACAGTATCAGAGTAGTGTGTCGTTTTCGACCACTCAATGATTCTGAAGAAAAAGCAGGATCAAAGTTTGTAGTGAAATTCCCATCTGGTGGTGAAGACAATTGTATTTCTATTGGTGTAAGTACATCCTAAAGATTTATTTACTGAAAAAGTTCATTTTCATTCTTGGCATTATACTTAATTGCATAATATTATCGTAGGGAAAAGTTTATCTTTTTGACAAAGTATTTAAACCAAATGCTACACAAGATAAAGTTTACAATGAAGCAGCAAAATCTATTGTTACTGATGTACTTGCTGGATACAATGGAACCATATTTGCCTATGGACAAACCTCTTCAGGTAATAATAAATTAAAAATTTTTTTTATTAAATATGTTCATGAAAAAACACTTAAGAATCTTCATTTTTATTTAGGTAAAACCCATACGATGGAAGGCGTCATCGGCGATCCGAACAAGCAGGGTATCATCCCTCGAATCGTTAATGACATTTTTAATCATATCTACGGTATGGAAGAAAACTTGGAGTTTCACATCAAAGTTTCATATTTTGAAATTTACATGGACAAAATCCGGGATTTACTTGACGGTACGATTTCTTTTATTTTCATTACGAATTATAATTATCATTTCACTCACCGTTTGTATATAATCTTCAAAACAGTATCAAAAGTCAACCTCAGTGTGCACGAGGACAAAAATCGTGTGCCCTTCGTCAAAGGTGCGACGGAGCGCTTTGTGTCGAGTCCAGAGGAAGTATTCGAAGTGATCGAGGAAGGCAAATCGAACCGCCACATCGCCGTGACAAACATGAACGAACACAGTTCACGTTCACATTCGGTCTTTCTTATTAACGTCAAGCAAGAGAACCTCGAGAATCAGAAAAAACTATCGGGAAAGCTGTACCTTGTGGACTTGGCCGGTTCGGAAAAGGTCTCGAAGACGGGGGCAGAGGGTACAGTGCTTGACGAGGCGAAGAACATTAACAAGTCTCTATCGGCCCTTGGCAACGTCATCTCGGCCCTAGCCGACGGTAACAAGACGCATATACCGTACAGAGACTCGAAGCTAACGCGTATTCTGCAGGAATCATTGGGAGGTAATGCAAGAACGACAATCATCATCTGTTGCTCGCCAGCCAGTTTCAACGAGTCTGAGACCAAATCCACTCTAGATTTCGGTAAGAAAACTTTCAGTTCGTACTTTTATTAAATAAAATTGTGTCAACAAAATAACGAAATTAATGTCTTACCTGCAGGTAAACGAGCGAAGACGATTAAGAACGTCGTCTGCGTGAATGAAGAATTAACAGCTGAAGAATGGAAACGACGATATGAACGCGAGAAGGAGAAGGCTGGCAGACTTCGTGGAAAAGTTGAAAAACTTGAGACTGAGCTTTCACGTTGGCGACAAGGTGAAACTGTCAAGCCTGAAGAGCAAGTTAGCTTACAGGATGGCCCTGATGTTACAACACCTGTTACAAGCACTATCGTAGAGGGTATGTAGTTAAAATAATAATTTTATTTTAATTCACTTTTTACACGTCTCATTACAAAGATTGATTGAAAAATTAATACAAAAATTATTGCAGTCAAGCTAGACGATGGACCATTACCAGCGACACCGGGTGCTGGTCTGATGGTTGGCTCTTTGTCGAACGAAGAACGCCAGAAACTGGAAGAGGAACGTGAACGCCTCTACCAGCAGCTTGACGACAAGGACGAAGAAATTAATCAACAGTCGCAGTTCGTTGAAAAGCTGAAGGAACAAATGGATGAGCAAGAGGAGCTAATCGCAAGTGCTCGTCGGGATTACGAGCAGCTTCAGCAGGAAATGAACCGCATTCAGCAAGAAAACGAAAGTGCTAAAGAGGAAGTCAAGGAAGTGCTTCAAGCGTTGGAAGAGCTTGCTGTCAATTACGACCAAAAGTCACAAGAGGTTTGTAATTTTTAATAGATTATCCATTGCGAGTTCAATGTTTATTGTAAATTGTTTATTGTTAACTTTTAGGTTGAACTGAAAAACAAAGAGCATGAAGCTCTTACGGAGGAGCTTTTAACGAAGCAGGCAACCTTGAACAGCACGGCTTCAGAACTGCAGCAGTTGCGCGATATGTCGGCCCATCAACGCAAACGCATCGCTGAGATGCTCACTAACTTGCTTAAAGATCTTGGTGAGATTGGTGTAGCTATTGGTGGGGATGAAAATTTGAAGGTGCTACCAGATAGTAATGGCAAACTTGAGGAGGAGTTCACTGTAGCCCGACTTTACATTAGCAAAATGAAGTCTGAGGTTAAGAATATGGTGCAGCGCTGCCAGGCCCTTGAATCCACGCAAACGGACTGCAATAAGAAGGTAATCAACGTTGCCATAAAAAGTTTTCTACTTCTTCTCATGTTCTTTGAGCAAACCATTTAAAAATTCTTGAAACTCATTTTTAGGTGTCCGAGTACGAGAAAGAGCTCAGCGAGTGCCGACTGCTGATCTCTCAGCACGAGGCTCGTATGCAAACCCTACAGGAGACAATGAAGGAGGCGGAGGCCCGCAAACGTGCCTTAGAGGAGGACGTAGACGCGATGCGCGAGGAGTGTGCTAAGCTCAAAGCAGCCGAACAGGTACAAGCTGTGAGCAATAAGGAGAAGGCTGAGGAGCAAGAAGCTGCAACTAAGATGAGGCTTGCTCTTGAAGAGCAGATGGACCAGCTTCGTGATGCCCATCAGAAGCAGGTTAGTTAATATTAAAGCACTGTTTTTATTTTGCACATCTTTTTCAAATAGAACTAAATTTATTCAAAAATTTAAATGCAACGTTATTTAAAAATCATATGTAAACAATTTTAGGTTGCTACACTGCGAGACGAAATTTCTGAAAAGCAGGAGACGATCAGCGAATTGAAGGACTTGAATCAGAAGTTTACTCTTGCTCACCAACAAATGCAGGCTGACTACGAGCGATTGAAGCAAGAGGAAGCCGAAAAATCTGTCAAGTTGCAAGAGCTGCTTGTTATGAACGAACGACGTGAACAGGTAAAAACATAATCATGGAGTATATACAATAAAATGTTTCATAATAAAACTTAATTTACATAAAAATTTAATACAGGCACGCAAGGATCTTAAAGGCTTGGAAGACACTGTTTCTAAGGAACTTCAGACCCTGCACAATCTTCGAAAACTATTTGTTCAAGATCTCCAGGCTAGGATCAAGAAGTCGATTGTTTCTGAAGACAACGAGGATGATGGAGGCTCCCTCGCCCAACGACAGAAGATTTCATTTCTGGAAAATAATCTTGATCAGCTAACAAAGGTTTGTTCATTTCCCTTAATTTATATTACTTCGTATGTACTTTCAATGGCATCTTAATAACTTTCTACTTCGTTCTACTACCTCAGGTGCACAAGCAGCTGGTACGTGACAACGCGGATCTACGATGCGAGCTACCAAAACTAGAGAAAAGGCTGCGTGCAACAATGGAGCGCGTTAAGGCTTTGGAGACGGCACTGCGTGATGCAAAGGAGGGTGCAATGCGTGACCGTAAACGCTACCAGTATGAGGTTGACAGGATCAAGGAAGCGGTGCGACAGAAGAATTTGGCACGTCGTGGACCTAGTGCTCAAATTGCCAAGCCTATTCGAGCTGGACAGCATCACGGAGCTGGCGGCATTAACGCTATTAGGACTGGTGGCAACCGAGGTGAGCAAGATTGAATAGATTAATGTAGGTTGAGACAAAATTCGTTCAACGCTTTGTTATCTTTATTTTACTCTTATAGAAGTTTAATGTTTATAGAGGACACGTAAATTTTTTAAATATTTATTCCACATTTATTGTACATAATTAAAGAAATAGTTTTTCATCAAATTACAAAAATTAATGTTACAAATTACAATATTAAAATTTTTTCTAAAATTTAAAATTATAATTATACATAGTGTCTTCTAAATACATTGATTTAAAGTGGTCAAAATTAAATTTTTCATTAACAAGACAGTTATGTTGCATTATTTTCCCTTAATTTTTTTTATTACATAACATTGAGAAGGAGTAAGCTTCTTCAATTGTGTATTCAATTTCTGAATCACCCACGTATATTTAAACATTTGCGTGAACGTGATATTGTAATAGGCAATAGTTGCAATGTAGATAAAAAAAATATTAAAGAAAGTAACTGTGAAATCAGTAGAACTGCTAGATATATCCGTTTTATTTTATCAAGCACAAATATTGAACATTCATTTTATTAATTTATTTGTATCATTAAATTTTTCTTTCAACAACTTTAGTTAATTCTTAATAATAAAATAAAATATTTAGATTGAAATTGAAAAAAAAAAGAACAAGATTACGTCATCTAATCCGTTATCACAGTAATGTAGCTTATTGATTTCCTATCAGAAAATGATATACATTCGTAGAATGCGAAAACAGACCACCTTAAATCATACTCTCGCATTAAAAGTCGCGCAAGCCCGAGCTTTAGCGAAGACCACTGAAGCTCGGGCTCGCGTGTCCATTTATCGATTTTTGAAAAACTCATCACCAACAGTGCCACCCTTCTCTTCGTCTTCTCCCCTGCTCCATTCACACATTATATCACTTTCGTTTTTTCTTTTTTTTGCTTTCATGTGCTCGCCTCCTCGCCCGTGTGGTTGTGTCACATGCATTGTAGACGTGGACGTCCATGCTCGCTCGTGAACGTATGCACACGAACGAACGCCCGAGAACCCGTAGAGAAAGAAAGAGAGAAAGAAAAATAAAAGAAAATGAGAGAACGAGTTGCCCAAAAATGAAAAACACAAAAAACGACACTTGTTTTCACTCTTTTGCAGAATACGAGCGCAAGAGTGCTTTTGCAATGGACGATATGAAATCATTTCTAGGGGTGAATCTTATTTATAATTCGTCCGCATAAAGCTGTGGAATTAAGCAGCAAGCTAAGCGAACGCATTATCGAGACGAGCGACAGACATGCTGCGAAATGATGACGCCGTGATAGAGTGTGATCAAGTGTTTCAGCGGAATCGCTCTACCTCATGCAAACCTATAAATTATACTATGAAATATAATATTATTATTATTAATTGATAATTTTTGTTGCTAGTACTATTAATAATCATTGCGATTACTATTAGTACTAATAACATTAATTATCGATCTATCTTTATAATGATTATTATTATAATTATTAATTTGCTCGCAATTATTATGTTTAAGACAACAAAAAGAAACACACATATATACATACATACATACAAAAACATATGCGCAACGTAAGAGCACCGCGTTGTTTTTATTTTTGAGCGTGTCTGGCTTACATATTAATTATAAAGCGCTCGGCGTCGCATTGAATCTATTTGCGCGTAAATTAAACGTATGTAATAGCGCGAGCGACGTCGGCGTTGTTTCAAGAAAATGAAAGGAAGATGAAATATTGTTTGTGCGCGCGTGGACCGAGTGAGTTTATTACCTAACATACCTAACTACATGTTCTGTCTATTTGTACATAGTTCGTTTTTTGATAAATTATTCTTAATTATTATTTAAATGAATGAATAAAATAGCTGTGTAATACCGAGAGTGGCAGCGAGTCGGTGGAAATATGAGAAACAAGAAAAAAAATCACAACACAATAGAAATGCAACGAGAAAAAACACACACACACACGCGCATTGTGCACGAAATGAAATGACTGTCAAGGCGATTCATGCATGCGAGCAAGTCTTTATTGTACTTTATATATATATACTGCGATTAAGCAAAGCCAGAGTGTCCGATCGCCGATCGTCAATGGAAAAGCATAAAAGAAGAAAAAAGTAAACAATTAACGTTAAATAGCGGGAGTTATTGAGATTGCATTTTGCACCAAAGCTTATGTATCACGTTCCGGCGTTTGTCTTCGATCGCTTTGTTCCTATACCTGTAACTCCGAAAGCGCGTCTGCTTCGACCGCCAGCCAGAAGCTCAAAGCAGTAGCAGAAGCGATGTAGGAGGAAGTCCATGCGACAATTGACGGACGGGGAAGAGCAGCGGCGCGCCAGGCCAGAGTGCGTACCTGGATATCAACATAAGAAGCCAGCGGAATCGCGAGGCTCTCGGCGCGTAATAGTCGCCGAGAGACGACTCATTCTCCGCCCCGTTATCGTCGCTCGGAGGGTTCGCTTGACACACCGTCAAGTTTGGTCAACCCGTATCCGTGTGGCCGACGAGGAAGTTCCTGAGCGCCGGATGTTGCTGTTTCCCGGAAACCATCGTTCCGTCTACTGTCGGTCCCTCCGCGCAGCAGCCTCGCTTCGGATGTTATTAATCACACCTCTGCATTTTGACGCCGCGGCCTAACGAACGCAAACGAATGCGCCTCGGTTAACACGTCAAATTCGCCGGCTTGGCAGACACACGATCGCGCGCGTTCACACGCATTATAATTGTGATTCGAGCTCGATTGTCCTCGTGCAATTCTTTGTCAATTGTCCTCGTGCTGTACAAACTTCGTGTTGGATGGAGAATTTGACGTTGCAATCAGACTGCTCGGGAGCACATGCGGCTCTGTCGTCACCCTTCCCTCCTCCCCCCACTCTTATCCAATCCCTTTTTCTGGTTTTCTCACCTCTTCGCGCGACTAGCGGCGGGAGAGGGAGGGATAGCTTTATTTGTAATTTATTGTAGCGAGCAATTTTCGAGCCACGTACTTGATTGATACGATATACTATTATGCATAATATAATTATTAAAACAAAACAAAAAAAAACAAACATATATTTATATATGCCTGATCAGAAATCAGACCGAGGCTGTAATGGGTTCCTCGTTTTTTGTCTCCCTACCCTCTTCCTCATTTAAAATAACTAAGGCTTCCATTACAGCCCTAGCCAACTTCTGATCGGGTATATTTACATGTTATGCCAAGGGGAAAATTAATGATGCGACGTGACTTTGTAGTAAAAAGATGTTATTTAAAGTGTCAGTCCCACGGTAGAATCAATGTCGACTTTGAGAATATTTATTTTTATCTCGTAATTGTAACACACTACGCATTGTGCTTAATAAATATTTTGCATAAATTCAAATCATTATGGTGTTGAGCGTTTATTGAATTTATCTCCTGTGTACATTCACTTTCTTTTCATCACATTGTAACTTCAAAATTCTCCTTCAAAAAAAAAAAAAAACGAAATACTAATTACAATAGACTTTATTTCTAAAGTATCTTAGGCGCGTCACGGACGAGCAAGAACTATTCGAAATTGCTAGTATAAAAGAATTTCCAACGCTTTCTACAGTTTCACAGTTACACGACGTTCCCCCGAGCAGTAAACACACACCATTCGCTTTTGTGTCACGTCAATTCATTAAGCTCAATCCACCTGGCGTATCTCAACCGTAGATTGTTTCTTTATATCGATATACGACGGAGAAAACAGCTGAGAGACGTATCGGCGACGTTTAAATGGCCTTATTAAAACCAAACCACCATCGATACTTCGTAATCGCTCGCTAAAGATGAATCGTTTGTCGTAACTGCCACGATAATACACGTGTATCACGTCCGACGTCTGTGTAATTACTGATCTGATGCGTTTCTGATCGAAGCGACAATCGGTATGTAACGCATGCGAAAGTGCAATTACTGTAACCGAGGCCGGCCTTTCTTTTCTCTTTCTCTCTTTTTTTTTCATTATTATCATTACTTTTTTTTGTAAATATATTGTTTAGTTGCAGCGTAACGTTTATTTCTGCTTCAATCGTCCAGATGTAAGTTACAGAGAGCGAAGAGATATTTGTGTCTTTTCGATCGTTAAACATAAAAATATGTTGCGAAAACTCGATTGTAACACGGTGAAACGATATGTGGTGCGTTATATTTTTATGTTACTGTATTGTCTATTTATTTAACAATGGGAGAATATGGGTTGATTGAGATGCACAGCAAAATTAATTGGATAATGTATGGTGCAATGCCGATATTACGGTTGTACACAAAACCACACACACACGCATGCACATAAACATTTGCTGGAGAGACTCCACAAAAAACAAATAATCCGCTACAGTTTAGCAAGACCTCAAATTAATCCTCAGTTGTAAAGCCGAAAGACTCTCGGAAGCCCCCGGTACATATGCCAGTACGGCCTCAGTGTAAGGATGTAAATGATACGAGATAATAAATAAATTAAATTAAAAAAAAGAGAAAAAAAAGATGCGATTATTTTTCGATACGAAAGAGAGACGACTTAGCCCCCGCGCGCTTTTCCCCCCGAGGAGGTCGCCATCGCAGCCGGCCGCGCCGAGAGCTCCGGTGTGTAACGAGAAGGTATGAACGACGATTTATTCCTGTAAATGCAGCCAATTATCGCTTAAACAATAAGCCACCTATTTATAAATGTGTAAAAATGCTCGGACGAGTATTTACATCGGCGTCGATGCATTTTTTCTCTCTCTAGTGTCTCAAATTTTTTTTTTAATTTCTTGCGTCTTTGCACTACAAGTGCGATTGTGATTTCATTAAAAGGGGATAATAACTATGCAATTTGTTGCGAGCTGACGCTGATGTTCTATTGCATTGCCGTTGCTTGAATTTACACTCTTGACGATGATTATTATTATTATATAATAAAAAAAAATGATTGTACATGCAACTGGTCATTGCGCTGAGGATGTTGCTTCTTATTTTTTATTTTCTTAACGAACAAGCTTCATGCACGTGCGAGCGTGTATGAAAAATCTATTGATTAAGACACACACAGACATACACACACGCGAAGCTCCTTCCAAGAGCGAGAGATATGTTTTTTTTATTGCGAAGGAGCGAGAGAGTATTGCCGATTTTGGTCGATTTTAAAGCATTGCTATCGAATTCTCTGAGGGTAGAGATTTATTTAAATTGTAAATGCAGGGTTGTAGAGAGGCTGTAGCTATGGAAATAATATGCAATTGTATTACTTACAATCATTAAATTAAAATTAATTTACGATAATCTCATGATTCTATACGTTTATTTGTCATTTTAACCTTCTCCTTTGCCCATTATTTTTAAGAATTTGGAGGAAATTGGAAAAATTTATAAATACAGGGAAAAAACTTGTAAAATACTGTGTGTTTTATAAATACACTTATATTTCATATATAATATATCAATTAGTAAGCACACATTTTGTAGGCTTGATATTAAAAAATTTTTTCCAACTCATTGGCACTTTTCGCAGTAGGATGTGAATTTACAATTTTATTTGTGCTCAAGTTAATTAGTCTCGTTCTGCGAAAGATTCTCTTCCTACTTGAATCGACTTTATACACCTGAAAACCTCTTCAAGATAGGTACGCTTCGATTGTAAATATTAAGATTTTCTATATTTTATATATATATATATATATATTTTTTATTTATATTAATTACAACTCTCTTTGCCAATATTAGTTTTATTCTTTGTCTCCGCACATATCATTACGATTTGCAATGATAAAGGCCACAAATGTTTTGTAGTTAATAAATTCCAACTACTTCTAATTTTATAAAACGCAATTAAAGATAATTTTACTGCACAATATAGTAATGATTCAAATCAAACGTTCAACTACACATGATTTAATTAGAACGAATCTCATTGTAATTTTCATTAATAGCCGCAATTATTAAAAGCAAACGGTCATTTTTAAAAAAAACCTTTATTCTTCAATATTTTTTTTTGAAGTTATGTATAACTGTATGGTGTAAATATAATTTTGAATACATGATTAATTACAATGAAAAAATCGTATGCGTTAAGTAGTCAAAGTTTTGTCATTTTTATCACATATTTCTTACTTACGGAAGGTTATTGTTCAATTGTCCCACATAACAATATACAAAAAGTAGTTTCAATCAAATTTAGACATTAAAACTTATAGTAATCTTTTTTAATCTATAAATTATAATCTTGTATAGATAAAACTAATTATAAATTTTTATTTTTTAATTTAAGTTTGTCTGTTCTAATAATTTTCTGCTAATTTCTTTTATAATTGTCAAGTGCGCCTGAAATCTGTCGTTACACAAATTAGTAATACTATCCTCATTTGCGTGAAGAATTTACATTACATAGGCAATAAAAATTATAACTAACATTGCAACGAAGCGTTTTAAATCTTATTTTTTTCCAAAACTAGTCGTAAAATACAGTTGTTTTTTTAAATTACAAAAGCAGTAATTATATAAATCGTGCCATACGTGAGATCAAACAAAGTAGACAGATGAAAACTTGATTATACTTTTGTTAATTAAGAATCCCTATAAAATTCATTTTTGGCAAGATGATTTACAGGTTTTGTCTCTTGATTATTATTTTCACATATATTTATATATATATATTTCTTTTTATCTGGCAGTAGAAAAATGTTTCTTTATTTCTCTCAAGTATTTGATACATTTTAGAAATAGACCCATTTTAGATAGTACGTTATATACTGAAATAAGGCCAGTCAACAGTAGCACCTATCTAAATAAATTGATCATCTCATCTACCATGACACAGCACACTTTGATGATTATTTAATATCGAATGTACAGCAAATGAAAAAGCTACTTTTGACATATATGTATATCAACGTAAAAAGACTCACCACTTAATCCTTGGGACTAAATTTCTAATAGAACTATTAAATTGCGTCATTACCATGCTATCGAATCAATCCAATGTTAGTAATGCTTTAACAACGTTTAAAACGATCTTCTCAATATTACAACGTTTAATGAACGCAATAAAACAATTCATTTACGTTAGGACTAGATAATTACATTATCTACTTTATTATTACAATTTTATTCTAATTTTGTGTAAATTTAATTTAGTCCAAAGGATTAATTCACAATTAAAAGAGAACATTTTCTCTAAATTTTACCTAATGAAATATTTTTGCGAAATATTTCCATCATCAAATATAGTTTACAGTATTAAAATACATTGCAAAAGTGAATTGGCTAATCGAGCTAGTTCTTTTTATACAAAATACCACAAATCACTGGACTTTTATTTCTCTATACAATTTTTAATAATTTTTAATCCTTTTATATAACTATATTACATTCAGAGACAATAAGTGAATGATAAATGGATTCGGGCTTATATGTATCACAAGTTTAGATCAGTGTAAAGTTAATTCAAATATCTGCACTGCTCTTAACGTATCTTAATTGGGAGACACACATATGTATGCATCTAAATATGTACAAAATTTTTAATTAAAAATAATGGACTGGAAGTATTGTGTATCTTTAAAGACTTGTAATTTGTTACCTTAAAAACTTAAAAGGCAAATTCTACAATTTACAAGTAACGTATTAAAAACGCAACCCATCACAGAAAACATTTGTGAATTGCTAATAGATAATGGATTTACAGACAAGAAACTATAAATAGAAAAAAATTTATTCATGCCTTGCATACACATATGTGTACTGATTAATAACTATATACGCGCCTTGTTGTATTCTTAAAATGATTTGCTATAAAAATCACGCTTCATCTGCTGCCTTAACTTAAACCTTTATGTAGACTATTCTGTTCTGTTATTTATAATGCTCTGATTTTAATTGCTAGCGCCGATATTCTATCTCACGAAATTAACTAACTAATGACGATATTGTCATTACTGGACAGCGTCAATTAAAACAAAACACATTGTTTATTTGTTAGTACTACATGTATCACGATTATCAGATTGCTCACGGATGTCGTTAAATCGATCTCAGTAAAAATAGTCTTGTAAGAACTAGAACTTAAAATAACACAATCCTATAGAGGAACAACAATTGTTAGCGTAATAATTGCAACGGAAGTTTTATGTTTTCAAAATATTGCTGTAAATTGTTCGCAATATTTTGAAAGTATAGAATTCTTTTTTTGTGCTTATTACGCGAAAATTGTTTTTTCTAAAGGTCTATTAATTGTTATTCTTGTACCTTACAAATCCTAAAGCAGAAAAGTCAAGGAGATCGCAAGCTATGCTAAAAAACTGTATCAAAATTTTATTTTGAATTTGCATTTAACTTCATGTGACATTAAAAAATTCTACGCTATTGAATCGAATAAAACGAGTTTGTTTATTATCATGAAACATGATAATTCTGTATGAAATTTAGATATTAATCATTACTTACATGTCTGTTTACAAGCTCCCTCTTTTACAAACTCTTGGTCTATTTTGAAATCGACTCTTTCAATGATTATTATTCAATAAAAGGGCCCACAATGACTGTACAGCACGGAGTCATTATCCGATGGTCCCGTGTTCGATACTTATGGTTTTCGATTAATACCATTACATCAACTATTTACAAATGCTTCATTAACCAAAAACCAAAGATTTTTATTGTTTAACAAATAACGAAAAGAAATATATATAAAACCTACTTTAAAATTAAAAATTGCAATAAAATTCGTAAGGTAAATGTTAATAAAAAAGTTGACGCTCTTCAATGATATTAAAAACGACAAAAACAAGATTTTTTTGTGCAACAAACTCGGTTTTAGGACTCGATAACGTAAAAAAAAGGTCTCCTTACAGAGAGTAAAATCAAGAAAAAAGCCCCTGTAGGAACAATAGAAAGACTAATCGTTCTCGTCCTTGGGATCCTTGATGAAGTCGTCCTTGGTAATATTCTGATTCATTTGGTCGTTTTCATGCTCAACGAAGTCGTCAAATAAGCTCGGCCAGGCTTCAGCATCGTCGTACGCGCCAAGATCATCACCAATGCTCTCCGCAAAGTTCAGGAACATGTTCCACGTATCCCTGGGTATGCCGCGCACGTGATGGCTTTCGAGAAACTTGAGCCATCGCGTAAGCAGCGGAGGCTCGCGTATCGTAAAGACGAGTCGCCAGAGAACAATAGCCATGTCGGCGGGCAGTATACGTTGGCCAGCTCCAACGTCTAGTCCAAAGCGAAATGTGAATCGGTAGAGGTCCTTGAACGATTCAGCGTTCTTCGTTAGTTCCTCAACGACCTCGGGTAGTCGCTGTTGTATACCACGGATGCTGTCCACCCGCATAGCCTTCAGGCCTTCAACGAATTCGTGACGCGTGAACTGGCACATTTGCTCGGCGTTTAGCTTCCACGCAAGTACTAGTACTTTAAACTCGTCTGGTGAGAGTTGTAGGTCTGCGCACAGTCGCTCGATGCCGTCTGCCAGTATTATGTCCTCGTGTGGATCCTTAATCAAACAAATAGTATAATGATATTATAGATGGTTTTCTTAAAATTTTGCTCATCAAATTTTTATTTTAAGTAAGAAAATTTTAATTTAATAATTTTTTAATATTTGTAAACATTGTTGTTTAAAATAAAAGGCACTTACTTTATACTGATCAAAAAGAGAATTTATTTTGTTTTCTGAAGGTTCTTTTTGAGTATTATCTACCGATGAATTAGATACTGAATTTGTGACAGTTCGGTTCATAGGTGGCAGTTTTGAATAAAAACCACGAGAGGAGCGTAAATTGTTCTGTACTATAGATCCAGAATGACAGTTGTCAGATCCCACACCATTAAAGGTTGTCATATTGCTTACAGATGACTTTTTGTTTCCATTGGCATGAGATTCTATTGTGTGTGAATAGTTTTGGCTTGCATTTTGTGGAAACAAAGTATGTAATTCCATTGCTTCTGTAAACAAAATTATGGAGAATGTATATACTAATCATCTTTGTATCATGCTTATAAAAAAATCAAACTCCTAAATTGAAGAATTATACCTTCTTTGTGCTCCAAAATAGTCGACTGGTTAGTCGCAGCTGGTGAAGGAGGCACCTTAAAACATGTAAAGCAGTTTCCCATTGATGCTTGTCTGTGCGCAATAAAATAGCAACTGCATCAGTGATTGATGTTCCTGGCATCAGTGATTCAGTCTTAAATTGGCAGTCTTAATTAGAAGCTGTAAAAAAGTAAACATATTAATCCTATTTACATAAAATATATTCCTACATGTTCAATATAATAATAATAAAATAATTCTTTATGCTTTTTGCAAATCAGTTTTAAAAACAATTTCTCTAGTGGTATTATAGGTTACAATTAATAGACTAAGAACTACTCAACAATGTAATGAAATCATTTTTGTCAACAAATTCGGCGAACCAAGAAATTACAAAACAAAAAACAAAAGACACGCAATAAAAATAGGAGAATCAATTGTTTGATTGAAAACGTTACACAGTGTAATGTTTGGGAGAGCAGAATAACAGCATTCTGAGAGGTTAGCAACATCGGAGACCCCCCAAGAGAGACAACCGCGCGGAGAGGAAACTCGAGGTAGAGACAACGTCGTCGGGAAAGAGAAGCAGACAGCTCTGATGGTCTTTCAACATACCTCGTCTTTGCGATGCGAAGGAAAGAGAGAGAGAGAGAGAAAGTAAGTTGAGTGGGTGTGCGAGCGAGAAAGAGAAAAAAGAGAGCTGCTCTCGGGGCTTGGGCTGTCGTGGAGGTGGTGGCGTTGGCTCGTGCCTCGGGCTCCTCGGGCCCGGCGCTCAGGGCATCCCGGGCGCGGCAGTCGCGCTCCCGCGGGGAGCATCTATGTCTCCGCTGTCTGGGTATAGGCCGCTGCGGCTGCAGCTATATAGAGACGACGCACACGGGCCCTGTGTGTATATACGCGGGGGACGACGTCGACAAGCTGCGCGCGCGGACACGACGACGACGTTCGCAAGGGGAGAAGGGACCTCCGCTTCTCTCTCTCTCTTTCTCACTGCGGTGCGCAAAAAGAGAGGGAGATAGAGTAGCACGGGCGCTGCTGTCGTTGGGAGAGATCAGCAGGTGACTAAGAGAACCAAGTTGCGACGGGTCGAGGGGGAAGGAGGAGGAACTGCGGAGCGCGGGGGAGGATGGGACGGAGAGAGAGGAAGGGGGGGTTTGGAGCATGTGTCGGTCGGCGGATCAGCTGCTGCTGCCGCGCTTGCTCTTCGCTCCCGGAGCACGAGAGAGCTCTCTGTATATAGCTCGGTGTATAAGTATATACATATACGTGTACATGTTCACAGGCGGCCGAGCGAAACCGGAGATGGATCCAGGAGATCTCTCTGGCGAGAATGGCCGAGAGCACCTGTCGCCGAGAGAGGACGGCCCAAACTCTTCTTTCCCCGGCTAAGTCATACACTTTGCCGATTTTGATGCTGCTACCCCTGTGCTCATAGCTTTCTCTCTTTCTCTGGGGGGTGGCTTTTTTGGGGTGTCTCTCTGTTGACGTTAACCGCCGACGCATGCGCTGGAAAAACTGAGAGATGGAGGGTCCGAGGGAGGCGACGAGAGAGAGAGGGAGAAGTCAGTGGCCCCGATGTCAAACGCGGCGGGCGCACGAGAGAGACGCGATGCTCTGGCTCCGTCCGGCTGGTAACTCAGCTGACACCAGCACATCTCTTTCTCTCTCTCTCTGCCCAGCGCAGACCCAGGGTTCGAGGCTCTCCCGTGTGTGTTTCGAGACTGTATCGCAACAACCGTGCGGGGAGATACTAAAACGGGGATGCCAATGGAAGCGTTTTAAGTTTCCGAGAAACGTAGAATTGATAATGTTTTGGTTTATACTCCAGCAGAGATTTTTGGGATTTCGATGCCAGTTGCTGGAAAATGATTTCGTTCTATTATTATTTTCGCTATATGATTATTCAACATCTCTCGGAACTTAGCTGTCTTCTAAGAATCATGGCTTTTTCGTTGAACTATACTCGAAGCTCTATTGTAATCCGTACGGACATAAAAAAAATATTATTAATCCTTTTTTAAAAACATTAATAACGTCCAGTTACGCAAGATTGCAAGACTCGTCGGTGTTTTCCAAAAATTGCGAAAGCCCCGCGACCGGTCTCTCTGCGCGCAGCTCTCGTAAAGGCATCTTTAGCTTGGTCTTAAACTAGTGAAAGCCAGTTCGGTACTTATTTCTCTCAAAACTATTTATAAAGCCATTCGAATTGCCTCGGATTCCATCTCGACACCGCGACGCGCACACTGTGATTTCATTAACTGCGCGCAAATGTCCAATTAAACTTTTGACAACAGCCTCGATTTCCCGAACAATTTCTCTCTGATCCCTAAACCACGGTCGTCGCTGGGAAAAAGCGCTTATACGCGCGTACAGCAAGCTGCAGCGTGCAATTAACAAAATAAAGCAATCCCCCCTCTCGCTGTTTTTCTCTCTCTGTCGAGCATCGCGTCGCGTGTAGTGTTGCAGGAGCGAATTCCCGGCGTTCCTAGCCATTGGAGCTTGAGCTTCTTAAGCATCCGAGAAATCCAAGTAGCCCCGGAGGCGCAAGAATTCGCTATTTGAAAGAGCAGCAACTCTCTCTCTCGCTCTTACTCTCTGATACTTCCTTCCTCCTTTCATAATATCCGCCAAGCCAAGAGAGAGAGAGAGAGAGAGAGAGAGATTCGGTCCATTTGGCGAGGGCGCCATCCAACCGCTCCGGCGCCCGGTGGGCTCGCCTCTGCGGCCCGGTTATGACGCACACACACGCCCGGAGGAGGCTAGCGCACCGAGAGCAAAGGGGCGCCTCTCTCCTCTCTCGCCATCAAGAGAGGGAGAGAAAGAGGAGGGTGAGAGTTGCCGAGGAGCAGCGCCCCCGCGCGCCGACGTGGCCGCGTTGCGCCCGCCGCGGCGCACGGGGTGACGAGAGTCCGCGCGCGCTACAGAGCTTTCAAGCTCTCTCTCTCGTTCCACCCTCTAACCTCCCTCCCCCCTGCTTCTCCTCTTCCGATATGCCGATGTAGTAATAAACGCAAGGCCCCCAGCGTCTCGAGATGCTCGTGTGTATGCGCCGTTACCGCTCTATGGCACGTATACATTCGCCGCGCGTCGGCTTTGTCCGACTGCGCGCTGCCATTGGCGTCATATACGCGCACCACTGCCACACTTTTCCCGTATATATTGAGTGTACCAGCGGTGTCTGCTCCCCTAAGGTTTCGAAACCTATACCTACAACATTCTCCGGCGACGCGCCTTTTTTTCTTCTTTAATCACTGCAACGACGTCCCTGGCGAAAAGCTCCCTCCTCTCTCTCTGCAAGCTGCGTAGACGTTAAGCCGAATGAATAATTCATGGCTATACGCTTTAACGTTCAATTCCGCATTATACCTGCCAGCGGCCGTTCGTCTCTGGCTCCGATATATACGCCTAAATATTTGCATGGCTGTACATGTAATGCGCGAACGGGCTTTATTACGAGTCGTAATCGAGAGAGCGCGCCGTATAACAAAAGCTCAATAAACTCTGCTGGTGCTTTTGGCTGGCCGCACAAGCGAGGGAGCGCGCAGCGACAAAGAGGCAGAAAAAAAATACTAAATTTACAGATTTAAAATAGAGAACCGTGCGAAATAAAACAAAAACAAACGCCGCGAGTAGGAGAGGGAAAACGGAGAAAGACGCTCCGTGCGTCTGTGTGTGGGAGAGAGAGAAAGAGCGAATGTGAAGAGGAGGGCAGGAAGGGGAAAAGCTCCGGCAAGAGAGCGCGGAGGAAGAAAGCGCGCGGGGAGAGGCATAGGGAGGTGAGAGAGGAGGAAAGAATGAGAGAGAGAGAGGAAGAGAGACACGAAAATAGAGCAAGCCTGAAAGCTCGAGCGCGCGAGAGAGCGTAGATGGAAGGTAGGCGCCGAGGGGGTAACGGCAGAGGATGCCCGAGGGTGGGGATAGAGAGAGAGGGGCTTGCGCGCGCGCGGCTTTACCCTTCTCTCTCTCTCTCTCCGCGTCAGGGAAAAGCTCGGCGAGCTTATTGGTCCCGGTCCATTGTCGGGCCGTATTGATTGCCGCCGCCAGCAGCAGCGGCAGCAGTAACCAAGGGAGTAAAGGGGGAGGGCCGCGCGCGCAGCAGCAGCAGCAGCACTAGTCGCAGTCGGCGGCAGAGCGCGCGTGTGCCGTCGAGAGATACGGCAAGCTCAAGCGAGCGCAGCTCTCTCTTTCTTTCTCGCATTGGATGTATATCTGTACGGAATATACCGCCTGTTAACTGCACCGTGCGTCGTGTCGACACGCACGCAGGGCTTTAAGTAACCGCCAAGTCCCCAGTCGTAATAAGCTAGTCACCGTGTGTTTTTTGCATATCTCCAGTCGATGTCGGCTTCTCCGTGAAAATCCGAAAAAAAATAGAGAACGAGAGAGAGAGAGAGAAGGAGGGAAATAGAAGCGCACACAAGTCGCGCACGACTCCGCGCGCTCCAAATAGCCATCGGCTTGTCGTTGGCAGGTGCCTCCCTCCCGCTCTTGCCCCTCTTTGTCCTACCCCCCCTCCCCTCGTCACCGGGTGTGTATTTTCCTCTTCTGACACACAGACACGATCGTGATTCGAGCTTTTCTCAACGTTGAGATAACCCCATAGCGTCAACGATAATTCGGGATAGAGTCAAGCGCGGCATCGAGTGAGAGCCGTCCGGTGTGTAGGGGTTCCTGGTCACCGTGTCAGCAGTCGGAGACAGTTGTCGTCGACGTCGTAGACGGAGCAGCCCTCTCTCTCTCTCTTGCGCGCGCGCGCGTGCCCATAAGACTGCGAGAGACGAGAGGGAGGTGGGAGTGAGAAGGTAGAGAGGGTGTGCGCGTGTGAGAAAGAGAAGAGGGGTAGGAGAGAGAGAGAGCTATGTGCGCGAGTGGTGGTGGTGGTGGTGGCTGGCTGGCTCGGTCGCAGTGCGCGCTGCTGGCACGGTTCCGCGATTACCGCCAGTAGTCCACCCGCGGCTGTCCAACGTTCGTAATAACATCAGACGTGCAGACGCACCAGCGGACGCCGCGAGCAGAAGCAGTCGCGGTAGTAACAGCAGCAGCGGTGCTGGCTTCGCACACGAGTCTATAGTGGTAACAACAGAAGAGCTGCTGTGCTGGCTCTGGCCATTTCTCCGCACGTACATACATCCCGGGACAACAGAGCTCGCGGCGGCCTCCCCCGCTGAGAGTCGTGCAGGGGGGGAGAGAGAGAGATGCTAGCGCTGAATCGAGCGTAGCTAGTCCCAAGAGGTGCGGCTGCTCCGAGGCCGCCCCCGTCGAGCTCTCGTCGCTCCGTCAACCTCGTCGGCCGCTGTGCTTGCCCTGTGCGCCGGGGCTCCGTAAATATTCCAAAGTGCGCGAGTGCGGCCTCTGGCTGGGCCATGATCATCCGGCCGAGGCGAGTCGACGCGGGTGTTTGAGTGCGCGCGCCTCCGCTTTGCGGAATAGAAAGAGAGCGAGCCCCCGTTGCCCCCGGTGGCCGATGGGGGCCCCCCAGAGTCAGTAAGTGCGCCCGCCGCGGTTCGAGCAACAGCACTAGCCAGCAACACTGCTACAGCCTTGGCCACAGCAACAGGAGCAGCAGCAGCAGCAGCAGCGACGGGAGCAGCGGCTCGGGAGCGAGGGGGAGTTTAGTGATAGTTCTGGTCTCGAAGGTAGTGGTAGGAGGAGGTGCTGCTGGTGTGGAGAGCTGGGTGCCGGCTGCTGGGGCGGTAGGCAGCAGCAGGGCCCTCCTCGCCAAGTATGAAGCGCTCGAGGCTCGGCGGCGCCGGCAGCAGCGGACGCGGCGGCGCCAGCCTGGTCGGCCCGGGAGCAGCAGCAGCAGCGGCGACGACGCACGAGGATCAGCATCAGCATCAGGGAGGCTTGCACGGCGTAGCGGAGCTCGAGGAAGCAGTAGCAGCAGTAGTAGCGGACGTAGTAGCGGAATCGACGACGACGAGGACGGCGGCGTCAAGGCGCGGCGGGCCCCGCGCGCCCCGGTGAATGTGCGTGCCGGGGGCGCCGGCAGGAGCAGCGCCAGCGTCAGCGCCGCCGCTGCCTGGGTGCGCGGGGGCCAGGGGGGCCAAGCGGAGGAGGAGGAGGAGGTGCCGGTGGCGAGGGCGAGCCGCTCGGCCACTGGCTCCGAGGCCCGACGCCGCCAGCAGCTTAAGCGTGCAGCAGCAGCAGCAGCGCGGCCCCAGGGCCAGCCAATACGATGTCGTACGCGGGGGAGCAGCAGCCGCAGACGAGCGAGGAGCCGCCGCTGGACGACTGCCTGAAGGAGCGGAGGTGGTGGTGCTTCTTGCTCTCGAGCATCTTCACCTTCCTCGCGGGCCTCCTGATCGTCCTGCTCTGGCGGGCGTTCGCCTTCCTCTGCTGCCGCAAGGAGCCCGAGTTCGCGCCCAATGATCCCAAGCAGAAGGAGCAGAAGGCCGCCCGCCAGGGCAAGGAGTTCGAGGGGACCTTCATGACCGAGGCCAAGGACTGGGCAGGGGAGCTCATATCCGGACAGACCACCACTGGACGCATCCTCGTGAGTACAGCCACCACAACGCAATCGTCTTTAAACCCCCCCCCCCCTTCAATCTTACCCACACCTATCCAGCCTACGCTTCTTCTTCTCCCCCTGGTGCTTTTTACCCGCCGCCTCGGAGGCAGGCAGGCCCGTGTGTCCTTTGTTCACTATTTTGGAGCTAGGCGTACCTTGACTTTAAGCACGTTAAATTAAGTACTCGCTTTCGGACACGTGCCAAATGATCGCGAGCGAGCGCTCTCGCGCGCGCACACACCGACTTTCAACCTGATATTATAAAAATAATCGGCCTACTAGCCCATGCTTAAAATAGTAAAAGAGCTAAACTTCCGAGCCGAGAAACCTCAGCGCGCGCCGACTAAGCGTTTATTTTAAAATTTTATACCCCCTCCCCCCCTCCGCCCTCTCGACCACCAGCAGCCCCATCGCATAACACTTCTTATTTTTCCCAAATCAGTTTTTAATAATCCATAATTGATCGTTCGTCATTCGAATCGCAAGCTCATCGAAATCCTTCGTAGCCCCTCCACTATTTTTGTTTGCAACGCCCAACACGTGGCAACACCTGGAATGACCACTGATCGATAAACTCGTCATTCCCATCTCGTGCATTACAGTTGAGGAGAAAGCTCTCGAGGCTGTACCAGAGAGAATTCGAGGTTATTCGTAAATGTTAAACCAAGTGATTGGGTGGCGCGCGGCTCCCCGAGACTCGTCGGACGGACTCTCGCGATGTTTATTCCGAAAATAGCGATGAGGAGGTGTCGCGCGCGCGTGTGCTAGCCGGGCTCTCCTCTATCTCGATAATCGAGGTGTGTTTGCTCGCGGCGGCACTTACGGCGATTAAAGCCAAGAGACGTATGGACCGTCAGCGGGGGCTAGTGCTTTAATCTTCGCGTTTGTTTACACCGCCGACTCGGCCCCTTGCTTATTTTCCTTTGCTCCCTCTCTCTCTCTCACGGATATATACCCGTAATTGCTGTTTGGCAGGCCGAGTAATTTATCGACTATCTCGCTCGAGCCTCTGAGATCGTATACATGTGAGAAAGAGAAACAGAGAATCCAATGAGATCCCTCTCTACTTTTGCTGATGAGCAAACAGGTTTGAATTATCGTAATGGAAGAATTTTCATTTGGGGCTAATGGCTTACGATGGAAATTTGCGAGCGATATCTCTCATGAATAATGGCGTTTTCAATACTAATGAATAATTTTAGCAAACCCTCGCCGCCGCCGCCGCGCTTTTGCGACTGATTTCGTTAAAACTATACGTTGTTCGAACAAATTTGGGATGGGAAAGTTTCGGATAAGCGAGCCAAGTACGCCATAGCGACTGTTTTCTCGGGATTGATTTTTCAATAAATATAACGAGCAGTTTATAGTATAAAGTTTCGTGAATCTCATCGCGACGGCTCTAAAAAAAAGCTCCAAGTTTAATCCCTCATAGTCTAGTGTTCACAAAGGATACGCAAAATAAGTATCGCGATATCCGATTATCGTTAATTTAATATTCACACTTGTTTATCCGCAATAAAAATAACAGCCTACCCCGGGGGGGGGGGGCTGTCTAACGCAGTCGCGAGCTTTAATGAAGTTGCCCGTAGGGCTGGGCGAAAGCTCATAAGAGAGAACTTAATCAGCGACTATAGATTCAGGCTCGAAATCGTGTTAAAACAAGGCGTTACGACGACGATAAAGCCCCCCCCCCCACCCCCACTGAAAATTGTTGCTTTGATCGATCGGCAACATGTCGTTATTAGATTTACATTTTTTTCAAACTTACATCGACGTTCAATTAATGTAAACAGTTTAAGAAAAAAAAAGAAGCTCAAAAACCCAATGACATATTTATGAATTACTCTCTTCAAAAACGGATCAAGCAAAGTATACATATCACGAAATGTTATTTTATATCGCAAGGGGAATATGAGCAAGGGAATAACCGTCTATTCCCACGAGGCGCATTTTACATTATTTTCGTATAATAATGCTTTTTATGCCACACGTATCTCGATCGTAAGTTGTTTTCCGTTTAATGACTTCTTCGCCGGTGTGTGACGTAAAATAATGTGCACTACGGAAATAAGTAAAAAAAAACGTCTGAGATTATCTACCTTGGCAATTTTGTTTCGCCTGATTACGAGTAATCTCTATAACTTGTAAAAAAAAAATTACAAAAAACGTTTAACCTTTTTTTCGCGAAAAAGGTGAATAAACTAATTATCTTAAATGATTACGTGTCGATATTTAAAAAGAATTACGGAAAATAATTTTTTTTTCGCTCACTGCGATAATTCCCATCTACGACTTTGAGAACGGACTTAATAAATCACAAGGCTTATAAATTTCCCTTGGCATTAGGAAGATGGCAGGGCTGTATAGTCAAGCCCGAATATATTTCATAAAACTCTAGTTACCGTAGGCTTATTTACACATTACCAGAACAGCTGTAAGTTTCCTGATCAACCTGAAAAACGATATCATCCGCCTACCGCTGTATTCCCTCTCTAAAGACACGTTTCACCATACGCGAAGGGCGCGACATTTAAATAAACAGAAAAAAAAATAATGGCTGAAAACGAAGCCGAAGTAGAAAGAGAGAAAAAACGAGCTCGTCAGTCGCATGGGGGACCGGCAGCCCCGTAGAGCAAAACCGGATTTTTCATGCACGCGGGGCAATAACCGGGAAGCATCCGTGCGCGAAATGAGCACCTGGCAGCAAACGTAAGAAGGAAATATTCTTTCCTTGGGGCCATCGTTACTCCGGCGTTTTCTCCGTCAATAAGGTATGGGCAGCAAAAAAAAAAACGAATGAGAAAATCCAAAAGGAGCATCATCCGTTATCGATATACACTCTCGAGTAGCAGCGTGCCAGATCGACGAGTGATGAAAAAGAGAGAGAGAGAGAGGCGGCGCGCGGAAAAGAGAGAAAAACGAGCCGAGAGAGGATAGCAAGGGGGGCTGCAGAGAGAAGAAGTTGAGCGAGGGGAGCAGAGAGAGAGAGGGAGGGGGATGGTCCGACGCGTGCGCGCGCGCGCCAGCTCTCAAAGTTTTCGACGCGGCGGACGCACGCGCGCGGGCGGACGAGGGGGGGAAAGGGGGGAGGGAAGAAGAGGGTGACGTCCCGAGGTGTACGGTGCTGCTGCTGACCCAGTTCCGATTAGAGCGCTCGACCGAGAGGCCCCCCCAGCCAGCAGATGAACGCCTACGCAGTGCGTTATCCGCCGGGCGCGCCCTCCCCTCGAGCCTAACCCTCCGCGCACACACCCCCACTAGCCCCGGCCACTTTCCCTCGTGCTAGCGGCTACGGACCTTCTAGCCTCTTTTCCAACGACTCCCCCTGCTTGCCTTCTCCCTGTATTTCTTACACCCCTCTTCTTCCTTCACACACACACACGCTCTCTTCCGCTCTTCACGAGTAGCTTCAACCCCCGTTTTCGTATCTCGCTCTATCTTTCGAGGAGGGTCTTGCTTGCGCTTCTCGAGATCAGCGGCGCTCCGAACGCCATGGCGTTGAACTGCTGAGGTGAATGTGGCTATACGAATGTACGAAATACTGCTTGCTTCGGCGTCTTCAATACCTCCGACCTGCGGTATTTTTGAGAATGGACCATTTTGAGCTGGTTTCGCGCAAACAACACATGTTGATTAGATAGGCATAGGTGCACATCAATTAGATAGACTTTTTGTGAGGCCTGAGGCGCGTGTGTTAGTGGTCGCTAGCAACGGTCTTACATTATTTTGGCGCACGTGCCACAACGAGCCCCGAACAAATTCGAAGGCTCGCTATTGAAATATTTCGAAATTCAAGAGAAACATCAGAGAAGAACAAAGCCGGCACACGTCTACTAGCACTGGTATAGATGCGCTCGTGTTCCTTACCCTATAGCTCTCTCGCGGTTGCCATTGTCTGCGCGCGTGCGCGGCGCTTTTTTGGCCGTGCGCGTCTACGCCCAGATGTTTCTCTCTACTCACCTGGCACACGCAGCCGCTTCTATCCGCGAACCTTGTCCGATTATCCGCGAAATTCTTTGTCCCCCTCCTCTTTTTTGTGGCTTTACGAAAATTCAGCTGAAAATTTATCCGATAGGCTCGAACTAGCCGACTGATTTTTTTATTTCTGACGCCACATCTTATATGGACTCTCAATGCAACAGTCACATTACACGCTGATTATTTTACATATATATCAATATCGGTGTCGATTGAGAAATGCGCGATCTATCTCTCAAAGACGAATAATTTTCATGCTCGCCCGTTCCTATTTTTTTTCTCCCCGCGACCCAGATCTCTCGGCTCTGTCGGCCCCACCTCTCTCAACGTCTGAAAGAAGAAAAAAAATAAAGAGGAGCGGAAGAGGGCAAGGCTCCCTCGGCGTGCATTGAACGTCATTGAATGACTCGGCTTTTCGCCCTCTCTCTCTCTCCTCCCCCGTATGCGCCTTAGCTCAAGCAACTCTTTACGCGTCGCATTGAATAGCTCGAGGAAAATCGACCGAGAGTCCTCCCCTGACCCCTCCTTCGTAGCCTGGTCGAATAATAAAACCTTAATCCGCGATCGGTAGGCTCTCGAAATCTCCAGCGGCTCGGCCAGCCGTGCGGAAACCCTCCAACGCGTAACAGCGACGCTTTCGCGGATTCTATTTTTCCTTTGCGACTAAGTAGGTTAACGCCGGCCGGCCAACCCACTCTTCGGCCACTCTTCTCTCTCTCTCTCTCTCTCTCGGTCGCGGCTTATCCAATTGCACGATTGACTTTCTGCTTTTTTTCCCCTCCGCCCCGCGCCCCCTGGTAGCCGGCCCGCTCGCGCCCTTTCAAGTGGCGTCGTTCGACTTTGGCTTAATTGGAGCCAGCGGTAAATAGGGTTTCGAGCTTAATAAAGGGCTCAAGCTACTCTGCATATATACGTAATTGCCGGATATGAATAATCGCAAATGCCCGAGAAAAACGGCGTTTCTAGCTGATACTAAGCAAAGCGAATCGATAAATCATTGGTATAATTTCGAGGCCGCCGCGGCGACAATTTTAAATGTTGAAGAGAGAGAGAGAGAAAAAAGCATCGATAAACGTTGCCGTTGGCCGACTAATTAGGTCACTCCTTACTTCTTTCATTTGCATTACGTATTTTCAAGCTCCTTGTGCCGCTCTCTCTCTCTCTCGGTTCTTGCTCAACGAGCGGTAATAAAGTTTTTAAGCGGACTTAAATCAGATTTCAAAATTTCCCGCAAGCTCGGCTCGTTAAAATAAGCTACTCTCTTTGGCTGCGTTATTGTTTAGTCAACGCTAATCGTCCCTCTACCGCCCTACCCACAGACTCGATTTGCGTTTTCGATTGGCTTTTGTAAGGAAATTCGCTGTGAAGTTAAGTCGAATTTTAATTGGATACTTATCGATTGCTAATAAGAAAATAAAAAAAAAGCTCGCGAAAATAGTTCGAGAATCAGTGACACGATTTTAATTTGTTGTTCAGTTTGGTCGTTCATGCGTCGAAAATATTTTCATCGATTTTGGTTTGATGTAAGGGCTTTCGAAAATAAATACTTTCGCTGGTTAGGCGTAATTAAAATTGACGGGTTGCCGTTTTTTTCCTCTCACTCTCCGCGAATATTCATAAAAGAGTGCGCTTGCTAATCCGTCACTCAAAATTCACATTTCGAAGATTTTACTGGGAATAAAAAAAAAACAATAAAACGAATAATAATTGAAAAGTTAAATAAAAATTTTTAAATTAAACTCGCGCCCGTATACCTCCATATACGTAAACTAGTTTTTTCCTTTTTATATAAACCATTACGTCTTTATAATGCCGTCTCTCGCTAATATTTATAGAATCGCATTCTGACGCAACGATAGGAGATTTTTCATTCAACCGTTTGTTTACTTGAGCGTAACAATCGCAAAGTTATTTATTAGCGCAATATTCACCTCGAATTGGCAATTAAGCGATCAATTCCGGCCGTTGGCCAAAACTTGCAAGTGATTGCGACATATAAAGCTCGACAGTGTCACATGTCGTAGGTCAGTTATTCAATAAGCTATATATAAGCTTCTGCGATTTACAAGTACACCCAGAAAAGTATATATTTAGCATTTTATATTTTTGGGCTAAAAACGTCCGTGTTTTTCACGAGCAATTTCGCATTTGAATTTCAAGACTTTAACCCGAGCCCTCTGCTTGTTTTCTTAAACGCGCATTCGTTAACCCGATAAGCTTTTTACGACTCGTCCATCGCCGAGTGAATAATAAGCCGGGCGAATTTGCGTAAATGACTGTTGCATTTGATGCATAATTAAAAATTCGTTTTCTATAATACCCGGGCGAAAATATAAGAGCTTTGTTATAAAGGAAAAAAAAACAAAACCCGTGCAATAATCCAGGCGCGCTGAAATTCGCCGCGAGAGTATAACGCGAGAACGCCGATGAAGCCAATAACGAGACGGAAATTTTAATCTTCGCGGCTTTTAATTTCGACGCTGGCGTGCAGGAAATGCCGGAGAGGATAAAATAAAAAAAAGTCCACACGGAGTCACCCGTACATAGGCACACTACTGCAGCGATTGCAGCTTAATGCCTTGCGGATACCATTAGCAAGGTGAGGGGACGGGGGACGAGGGTAAGAGTCTCGCGGGAGAGCGAGGGGGTTTACAATCGCGATTTAATTATACCTGTCCCAACACTGCGCCACGTATAACCTGGGCTGTCTACAGGAGCACAGAGACACACGTACACACGTAGTAAGAGAGGCCTGCAATTCAATTCCGGGCACGCGAATTCGCGCGGCAGTAGTGACCCCGATTACATCGTACCTCGCGAGGAATTTCGCCTCTACCTACACACTTATATATATATATATATACCTTTAGCGGGGAGCAATTTCACGCGGCTCGAGCGATTATCGCACCATCCCTCCTCTCTCTCCCTCATCCCCCTCCGGTGCGACCTAAGGAAGTATAGCGCAAGTCTCAGCAAACTCGATACGTTTGATTTAACTTTACCAACTACAGCAGCAGCAGCACCAGCGGCAGGAGCAGTAGTGGGAGAGATAGTAGTAGACGCCTTTGATGTCTGATGCCTAAATTCGTCCTAGTTGTTTGTAATCGAAAGGAGCATCGCTCAGATGTACCTTAGTTTTCCCGATGAGTTGCCTGAATACTCTCCGCGCAGTGGTATACAAGGGAGTTCTGGTCTATTCACACATATATAGATTCGCAGTTCGCCAACGGCGTTGCTAACGCCGGCTTTTGTCTCTCTTGCCTCATCCCCTTCTGTACCACCGCGGATATGATCCTTCTATTTTCGGGGGGGGGGGCTAAGCAAGGTGCATCAGGGAAACAAGGCCAGACACGTATAGGAAGACGTATCTCGCCTAATGAACCCGTAATTAGCATCTGATTACTCTGCCGCTTCCTACATCGTCCTTTGCCCGCCCACGTCCCCTCCTATACTTACCGTCGTCTTTTCAACCCTCTCTCCGCGTGTCTTCTCGACCCGTCAATTTTCCTGCAATTTACTCCGGAAATCCCAAAGCTTCCGTAAATAACCCCTTTTTTCTCTCTTTTCTTTTTCACAACGGGCCTATCAAACCAGTTCTCGTGAGAAATCACCGAGTTCGAATCGGAACAAGAGAGAGAGAGAGAGAGAGAGAGAGAGAGAGAGGAAGAGATACCACACGCGGGCAATTCATTGCTACGGAGATAGATCGAAAAGCAGTGCGCGCAGCAAATTAGACCGATACCAAAAGCCCCCCCCTGCCGCGGCATATCACTCTCTATCGCGCGAGCGATAGTTTGGAATCCGAACAATCGAGCGAGAGAGAAAGCGATACGATTGAGGATAGGAGGACGTTGCCGCGTCTCCGTGGGTGGGGGCGGCGTGAAAGGTACACCACCCGCGGCTCCCGTTCACTAACGAGTCTAGCGGCTTCATCACGCACTTGCCCCGGCGAGCGCCTACGGGGGGTGTCTGTGTCCCTGCGCAAGCTCTAGGATTGCTCTCGGGTGGCGAGAGACGGGGCCTCCCCCGCTGGCTACGGGACCACCCGACTCTTGCGCGCGTCACCCGCTCCAAGGACGTAATTATACGCTGCACGCGAGCGTGACTGGAACGCTATACCCCTCCTGCGCGTCGTCCATTTCCCGCGTATACATCCGTGTTCTAATTATACGCTCGCCTCTAACCCCCGCCTGTCCCTTATTTTTCACTTTTCATTTTACGGGTTTTCTTTTCCAACTCGAGACGAAGCAAAGTTCAAGAAACAAAAGGGCAGAAAAGACCGGGCGCGACGGGGAAAGGAAAAGTCGCCTAAATAGAAGAGACGCAGCGGGCTTTTGGATTACTAGGGACGCACCGCAAGCTCGCGAGAGCTGGCAGGCAAAATGTATAACACTCCGCGAGAGATATTCTCTTTCATTTGCCCGGCTTCTCGTCTCGTGGGCTCTGTGCGTTGCATTTTCAAAAGTATGCGCGCTCTCGCTTGAAACACAGCTGACGAGACGCGCCAAGTGTTCTTCCCGAACTCTCCAACCATCTTCTTGTGTGTCTCCCTCTCTCTCTCTACGTGTATGTGTGTCTGTACTTACGTGACTCGCAAACTCGAGCTTTAAAGGAAAGGTAAGCGAGGCATTCCAACTTGCACGACGGCACATCGATCGCTTAACCTCCGATGCTCTCTCTCTCTCTCTTTGAGAGTTTCCAACCTCCTTCAGAACGGTATGTCGGTATTTGGCTATTGAGTCTTCGTGGTAACTCGCCCGAGCTTTTAACGAGCTTTCAATATCCGCTTGTATAAGGCTAACGACGAGTTTTTTTTTCTCATAGGTTTTGGTTTTAGAGCTTCTTTTTTCGTAATAATCCGAGGGTAATGTCGAATAGTGTGTGCTCTTATGCAATATAGCAATCGGATCGATAATTCGATAAGCTTCGTATGTATACATACACGTACCCATATGAAAACAGTCGGTTATTATTAGAAAGCTCCAAGATTAGTTCGAATATATCGATCAAAAAACTTCCGTTACGCCGCGGGTAGAATGGAAAGCCGAGGCTAACTCGGCTCCGTCGTTAAAAAACTGTTAGCTTTATATAATACACGAGCTTGATAATATTATTTCAGCTAAACAAGCGGAGCAAGGGTTGTAGGGGATATATACTTACGAGAATATCAAAGTCAAGTACAAGCGATGAGGTGGCGTGTAGGGTCGCTTGAAAGCTCCCCGGCAGCCGACAGCGGAACATTTATGAGCGAGATATAGCCCAGAGGAGAAAGATGACACGTGGTGTCCGAAAATTCGCTTGCATTACAGGAAGAGAGAGTGTACGTAGGTGTGCGTGTGTGTGGGTGTATGCGAGGTCGCAGGAATGGTCGAGGGAACGACGAAGGATCTCGGCAAGTGGCCGTAATTATGGGAGCAGTAATTAGCTGCTGTCGCTGACGAGGGCGGAGCAATTAGTTTCCCAGCGAGCTTTTCCAAACTGTGCTTTCACAATTTCATAAATTGGTATGTGCTGTACGAGTTTCTATTTACACGCGTGTGTACGCGTATGGTTAGGGCGGTAAGTGTGCATAGACACGAAATGGGGTGTGTTCGATTGATTGAAATGACGCTGGTCGACGGCTGTCTTAGGACACACCGACACTGCGTGCTTCGTTTATCGTAGAAGCACAGAGTAGCAGCTTGAGAAAAGCCGGTCGCTTGAGCTTTTGACTTTTTACAATCTGAATTCCTCTGCCGTCAGCAGAGTGTCGCGGAATTACTTGCAGATGGGTTGAAGAGAGAGAGAGGGTTGGATGGTACGAAGAGAAAGAGAGAGAAGCAGCCGGGCAAACGGCATCACCGCAGCTATTTATTAAACAGTGCGCGCCATTTTCGGCCGGGAATCGATACGTCGATAATTCGCGACTGTGGCACACACATAGTCCCCCCCCTCCCTCCTACCGCCGCAGCCCTTCCCTCGATATACGAGAGACCTGGCATTTTTCAGCCCCGGAATTCGGCCGCAACGACCTACATAATATCAGAATATTCTCCGATCCTCCGATGCTTGTTAATGCATTGTCTTTCTCTCTATCTCTCTTGCTCTCCCTCTCTCTCAGATAATTGATTGATATCAGAATATTATCGAGTGGAAATCGTTATGAGATTAGAATATGAACGTCATAGTGTCGTAAAATTTATTATTCTCTCGCTTTTTCAACGCGTCATTATATCGGCCAAAGAAACGCAATTTTAAAAACGAACCTCGCATTCGCTTTTATTTCTTCCCTAATCTTCCCTCGCTTCCGTTCTCTCTACGTACAGAGTTGAAAGCAAAGCCAAAGAGGCTCCGGGGCAACTTAATGACAAGGCAGAAACTCCGTAGAGGGAAGGGGGGGGCGCCAAATCCTATCAAGAGATTAAGACTTACAATCTCCGAGCTCGATCAAATGCATTCTGACCGGGCGGTATATATGAGAGCCAGGTGTATACGACCGAGAGGCAGGGCCGTACAGGCGATACGCGTCTCCGTGCTACTTGTCGGCCAATCGAAGCTCTACCTTCGCGCGCGCTATAAGGCTCTCACCCCCTGCGGCTACGCGATCACGGGGAAGAAGCCAAGTTACGGGGCTCAAGGACGCTTACGGGGCGATGTTAGTTGAGGAAGTGCCCGGGCAAACATTGTAACGAGTATATGGATGTAGCGCGTGCAGGTAAAAGACGGCCGGTCGTCGAGGGAACCCCGGAAAATCCGATAGCGTCGATGTGTCAGCGCCGGAGTTCCCCTCTTTGAGAGGGGTTTGCTTAAAAGGAAGCAGGTTATAAGCTGTACACACACACACACACCTGCAATCGATACACGTATGTCCCATATCGATCGGCAGCGCATAGCTTAAAAATATTCCCAGTTTGCCGGCGCGTTTAAATCACCCCCCCCCTCGAGCTGGGGGACAAAAAATGGAGGTTGGATTGATTCCAGGGGAGATCATCGACTGGTCAACAACGCCGACAGACACTCTCGGTCGACGCGTTACGAGCGAGGGGTATACAGAACGAGGCGCGGACGGTAACACAAGAAGAGCGCGTGCGTGGGTGGGAAAGAGAGAGAGAGAGGGGAGGGAGTTTCGGGAGAGTTCATAGCACCTTGGAACTGTGGAGAGCCAATCCCTCCTCCTGGCTCCGAGCTTGCTCGACGTCTAGGCGCCATGTTTCGTCACTCGGGCTCGCTCCGTAAATATTCGCTGTAAGAGAAAAGGCTCTCTCGCATATTGCCCGGCATCAGAGTGCCGGCCATACTTCTTTCTCTTTGCCCGTGATACACGAAAGCTCGGCTTTGACGAGGCGAGCGGAAAATTCGCCCCTTCGATTTTTTTTTGTTCCTTTTGTTTTATCTCGATGGCGCGCAGTTTTCCCTCCCCCTCGACGACGTTATACGCCGATGATTGCGTTGGCATCTCGGATTACCGTCTCTACAGACCGAGGCAGGTTTGAGATTACGCGTCGCCAGCTTTATCTCTGACGAGAGCCGAAAGTTCCTTCTCTTGTCTTATCGGGAGCCTAAGTACTGTTTCCCACATAATTCCCTAGAAAACAAAAAAATTATTTTCATTTGTGATTTTTTTCTTTTTTTACATCGATTGTTGATAAAATAACAACAACAATCTCTATAGGCAAGTAAACAAAAAATATATATAACCAGTCGTTTGTCCATAGCTCAGGCTTGAAACTTGACACATAAAACGAGCGCAAGCGCGCGCTTACACATACGCAAGCACGCCATAAATTTTCGAAAGCTTTGTGTCCTTCAATTTCTTCCAAGTCCATATCGAAACTTTATATCGACATTTCCCTAGTTGCCGGCAAGTATATAACTTTCCTCTTACGGACGCTCGTCCGCCGGTAGACGGTATAAAAAAAAAAGCAGAGGAAAAACTTGGGAAACGCGCGTAAAGCTCGCTCGATCGCATCCGTCTCTATACAAAGCCCTTTCTTTAATACCGTCGCAGCTGGTATAGCTTTATTCGGTCTTGCGAATTCGGGTCGAACATTCGAAAAGTTGAGCCATAAACAGGCCGAAGCTTAAGGCTTTGATTTGCCGCGTTATGGGTCCAGGGAGGGTTATTATCGGCTCGCATTAATCCCGTCGCTTTTTTTCACGAGGCCATCGCTTGGTCTTTACGAGGCTCAATGCTGCAGTGCATTATGCAAAGTCAGTTACCGCCTTCCGTTTGCTACCCTACTGACCCCATCGTCGCTTAGGCACACTTGCTCGCGCGACTTATACTTACTGATCGATGCGCCCGTTAATTTTTTTTTTCCCGAACCGCCTCTCGGATGTACTTGCCGTGTACTTTTACGCGCGTCAAACGCGACATTAAAATCCTCGTAAGCTCGTGAGAGCCGAAGCTGCTCTCGTTATTTTCGCTCGGCGTTCATTAACTGCGACTCCGGGAAGGCTAAGTTTGCCGGACTTTAAGGAACGAGCGCTGAGTGCTCTCGCGTAGTCCGCATTAACCCCCGCAGTTATGAGTGTATAAAGCAGGGAATGATCGAGCTCAAGCTCGGTTATTACTGCGGCCTCGAAATGCAGAGAGTGAAAGAGAGAGAGGTCGACGTGCGCGCCCGGGCTGGGATAAGACGCGTCAGTCTTTTAATGGCGTTTTGCCTCGGCGGTGCTTCGACCAACCGCGGCCCGTTTGTTTATGTTATATACAGCGAGGATTTTGCAAAGTAGATTTTGCAACGAGCGCTCGTTGTTATCGCGCGAAATTCAATGAGGCTATACGCGCAAGGAATAATAACGCGTTTTAGTCTTGTTTGAATTTTCTATTAGATTTAGGTCGGTTTGTTGGTTTTTCAAAAATTCTCAACTTTGTTGCTAGTGTGGAGAGGAAAGTTTACGCTTATGCGGAATTAGAAAATAAGAATAACAAATAGAAATAGATTGGGAGTAAAAATTAGAAGAAAAAAACAAGAGAGAGAGAGAGAGAGAAAGATTGATTACGCGATGGCAACAAACTCGCAGCGACTAAAAATTACGAAAAAGCCACGGCCTTCCAGGAGAGTCGAAAAAAAAATATAGCTCGTGCCGAGGTGCTAGCGACCCCTAGGCTTTGGATGTCGGTCGTGCGTTAAAAAATCTCTGCCGCTTATAATTTTAGCGGATAGCCGAAAACGCGAAAGACTCTCCTCTCTCTTACTCGAGCGCACGTCACCGAGAGAAGACAGAGGGCGTCGCGAGGGGGAGGGGGGGTATAGGGGCGGCCGAGCGCAAATAGAGCTTTGTGCGCGGCTCATTAAAAATAGCCGCGCGCGCGCGCGCGACTCGCCGAAGACCCAAGTTCGCGGGTCTGTTGGTCACACACGCACACACGAAAATATCAGGCATAGACCGACACCAGCGTCTCTCCGGTTCATCGGCTAAATATACACACGAGAGATATCGTTTCTCTCTCGTGTACATCTCTCACCCTCCTCCCCCCTCCTTCTTCTTCAACTCTGATATCGGCCCAAGTGCCTGCTATTTTCTCGTACTTGTGCCTTTTCCCGAGAACGAGAAGAGCCTCGTAGTTATAACAAGTGTAGGAGAAGGAGATATAGTATATAGCCGTCGTAAGACGCTCTGTTTTCGCTTTCCGAGTGTCGCTGCGTCTCGCTTTTCTCGGGTGGCTGCTTGAAAATTAATGAGATTGAATAATGTCTTCCGAGCGCGTGAAAATTGCACGATTAACGCTGGCCGCTTTTTGACCTTACCTCATACCTACACGCGCCCGCGCGCATTTGTATTTGTATAATACAGATGTGTGCTTTAGCTCTCGGTTCTTCATAATGTATACGTAACGAGAGCCGCGTCAAGGCCTCTTCCGTCTCTCTGACTTTTTATTCCGCGTTCGCATCATAAATAACGCGCCCCGCTAGCCGCCTTTTTTCCGGCTTACCTGCTTTTCGGGGGCAGAGCCTGCGCGCGGAGTCAGCGACGACGACGATGGCATCAAAATTTCAGACTCTGCCGCTCGGCCCTTTTCGCGCCCCGACGGCTTTCGTTTCTCTTTTTTTCGTTTCTCTCTTTTTTTTTTTATTCGTCCTCCTTTTTTTTCTCTATATTTTATTTTATTGCCAGCGCTTCTTTTTTTCACGAGGACGTGCTTTGCTGATTTTTTAGGCTGCGAAGAGGCCGAGAGACGAGATATAAAATTGCGGGATGGAAATAATATTTCGCGAATTTAGTCCGTATACGAAAGTTCCTCGGTATATATTGTTGCTGGTATATTTTTCTGGCTTTGGCGTAGACCGTATTTTTTTAAAAAGAGAATTAATAAACAATTTGAAGTGGGTTGCAAAAGTAAAGTAAAGATCGCAGAAGCGATATAACGTAGGGACTGGGGTAAATCGTGAGTTGAGAGTGAGAGCTGGTCTTGCCGCCGAGCAATAGCAAGATAGCGGGGGAATATCAAGATTATTCGGGGCCGCGATCAATCCCCGGCTTCCGGTTGGCTCGCGCAAGAAGCCCATCGGTTTTGCTCTTCCATGTTTACGCCGGAGAGCCACGCTATAGTCGGGACGCGCTCGGCCCGGGGGAAACGTAAATGGGCTTTCGTCTTAACTTTGTATAATAACGGCGCGTGATAAATGCGCGAAACGAGCTTGCCCGATTCGCGAAAAGCCGCGTTTACCGAGGGTCACAGTGGCATAAATATCGAGCTCAAGGAATACAGCCAGAAGAAAAGCGAAAAGAAATCCAACTCGTCTTGTTTGTCAAATCGCGCCTCTAAAAATCAATCGCTGGAAAAAAGGCGGCAAAAAACCAGTGAAACATCTCGGCGCCCAGCTTTTTAACGATCCATCGTTAGTGCCCGCGTGCGGCCAATAAAGTCGCAGCAGGAGGCCGGAGCCAAAGCTAAGGAGCGTCAATTAATCGGCGGCGCTGGCCCGCGCACACACAGGCCGAATGTGCTCTCGGGGCGCAGGCCGCGTTCCTCGGGAGACGCGCGCGAAAAGCTGGCTGCTTGCGCGCGCAGTGCAACTCCTCGCGGAGGTGATAACCCAGTGACCCAGATCTCCCAGGTGGGGAGGAAGAGGTGGCGGCGACGACGACGCCAGCAGCAGCGCCGGCGCCCTCGCGTATATAGCCTACCGGCCGGGTAAACGTCGCTCCCTGCACTGCTGCTCTCTCTCTCTCTCTCTCTCCTCATTATCCCCTGCACCGACGCGCTCGTCGCCCGACCTAAAACTTTTCCTCCCGCTTCAGACGACTTTTGCTACTACTTCTCCTCTCCTTCTCGTCTTCCTCTTCATCCCTCCCCCCTCCCATCCGTCCCGCTAAACCTTTTACGCCTCTGTCCTCTCTTGCGCTATTATTTTCTTTCTAACGGCTTAACTTGTCGGAAAAACGCGCGTCTCCAGTCGAGCTGACGCTTTTCTCACCCCCGACTTTCGCGATCATTTGCTTTTCCACCGAATCCATGTCGATCGATCTGTAGAGAAATTCAGTTGTTTTTGTTTGTCGTCGCGGGTTTCGAGGCATTGAACGTCTCGTTACGATTTAGCAGTATATTAAAATGTGTTTTTTTTTTGCTCGTTTTAAGGTGCATTAATGCCTCGGCCTGTCCACTAAATTATGAAGCCACGAAAGAATGTGTCGGTAATTTATGGAACGTGTGCTTTATTTTTACTGCACTTGGAAAATTTAAATAAAGTACGAAGCAGCTGTAGATCACTTTAATGAGATTATGAAGTAACTGTACTTGTTGGAATTGTAAAAAGGGCCGCGGACCGAAAGGAGCTGAAATTTAAACAACTTTACAAAATAGCGTAATGTTTAATTTATAAAGCAGGCGTAACTCGGCGCTTTTCGTTGTAAATTATTCAAAACGCACGACGAAAAATTCTCTTTGAAGTATTTTCAAATTATTGCGATTTCGCGGGATGTAAAATTTTTTTTTTTTCAAGAGAAGAGATTTTTGCGTTTAAAAAAAAACCATAAAGATCTCGAATTCACGCGTTTTAGTTTGCGAAACGACGAGTTTTGCGAAGAATTCCCACGATTTTGTCGCATTGTACGGCTCCGCGTTTACTCCCTAAAGCTCCTTCTCTCTCTTGCCTTTTCTTTTTTTATTTTTTCATTCTCAGACATTCAATGCATAGTTGAGCGGTTGTAGCGAGTTGAGTAAAAAATTAACCAAAAACTTTATTCCAAAGCAAAATAGTTCGGGAAAAGAAAAAAAGACATTCCAGCCGCGCCGGCATAAATCTTTCACCTATATATATATATTTTTCGTTCCGTTTCGTTATTCATCCTAACGTATTTAAAATTAAAGTACTTAAAACGCAGCCGAGTACAAGTAGAAAAAAAGCTAGACCGACCATTATCCAATTTCGAGCAAAACAAACACGGCATGAAATGACAGATCAATAACTCGTAGAAGCGAGAGCCGCGTGTAGAGGCGCAGATGATGTATATATTAACGAGAGCCTAAAACGCAGAGACTGACTGAGCTCTTCTGGAGAGAGACAGAGAGAGAATCGAGTAATAACCGAGCAGCCGTGAAATATTAATCGGACCTCCGTACGCTAGTTTGGCCGCTGAATTTTCGCAGCTGAAAATCCGGCGCGCAGAGGAAGAGAAGGGGGGGGAGGGAGGAATTCGCGCGCGAGCAAGCGCACACACTTGGCAATCGACATCGCGGAAATTCCGGCCGCGCTCACACGTAGAAGCCGAGCGCTCGCTCACACTAACACACACACTACGAGGCAACTCGAGCCTGCTCGAGCGTAAGGGGCTCTCTCGCGCCGCGGGTGAAAATCGATAAGCCGGGGCGAGCGCGGGGCAAGGGGGCCGGCAGCGGAGGGAGAGGGGCACGTGTGCTCGCCGCGCCGCCTCTCACTTATTCAAGCGGCGAGCCCAGCAGTGGCGGTGGTGACGAACGTTTCTCCCGGTTATCTCTCTTGGGGACCACACCGGCAAGCCAGCCTATATTCCCTCTCCCATCCACTATTCTCTCGTCCCTCTCTCTCTTTCTCTCTTTTCACGCCTGAACAGCTGTATACGACTGCGAACGGGAGCATGTTTACTCCCCTGTAGCGAACGCCTGCCGTACGTGCTGCGCTTGAAAATGGAGAATTAGCGCGACACTGCGAGATAGACACTTTTACCGGATTATTAGAAAAAAAAAGAAAAAGAAAAATATACCTTCCTACGCGTCATGCGTTTGGCTCCAAAGATTCACGGCGGCTCAATAAAAAGAAGCGACGTAAAACTTTCAAGCGTCGCGCCGACGATCGATAGATCTCCGTTAGATCTTCCTTTTATGAGCTTCTTCCCCTCCCGTTCGCCGGGCAGCTTTATTCGACGAACGACGCGTATTCTTCGAAACTCGAATTGAAAGCTCGCTCGACGTCAGGAAGGGTGGGGGGAGAGGCGAAATTGGCAAAATTCCGAGGGATTAATTAAAAAAAATAACCGTGCATTATCTCCGGAATTTACGATATGTGTCCGGGGAGGTAGGGGGGCGGCACGGAATGCCAGGGTAATAAGCTACGAGAGAGAGAGAGAGAGAGAGAGAGAGGGGCTAACCGTTTGCTCGGGTATGACAAGGAACGATCCAGCTGCTCCATTTACGAAGGCAAATTTAAGACCAGCACGTATAACGCGCGCCGGCGGCGGCCCCTCGCATTCTTCCGCGAATTCAGAAGCGGACCAGCCGACGCCGCCGCCAAGTAGATCAAGCCCGAGTCCGGTTAGCCAACGGGGATGAGCGTCGGCGCCGCCGCAGCGAGGGAAGGAAAACCAAGAAAGGGGGAGGGGGGGAGAGACGCACACACTGGGGAGAATCGATCGCCGGTCAACGGGGCGCAGGCCAGAGGGTTCGATGGCATATATTATAGGCGGTTGCGAGAAAGAGAGAGAGGGCGCGCTTACCCGATCCGTCTTCGTCGAGTCGCCAGCTCGGAGCCGTGACCCTGAACAATCGATCGCGGACAGTCGCGCAGGTGCGTCGTCGTCGTCGCTTTAGCTCGTTTCGGCTGCCACCCTGCGCACTCTTTGCTTTGACTCTGCTCAGCCCTTGCGCCATGAAGACGAGGAGTATTCCGCCGACGACGACATCGACGCGAGTTAAAAATAATGACACCGACCTCGCTGCGGCTTGTTGGCTCAGCAAGCCCCCGCCTTCGGCGTATTCGTATAGCACGCGGACAGGCTTGCTTTTCGAATTGGATTTTTATTCGGTCCCGATGATTTCCACCGCTGTGCGGTTTTTTTTTTCATGAGCTTTTAATACTGGGAGTAGTGTGCTCAAAAATTTTTGATCTGATCTCTATAGCTTTCTCAGCTACAAGCACGCAAACAAGCGATCTACATACCTATCACGCTTTGAATAGTCTAACAAAAAAAACTGCGTATCCATGCGACTCTGGCGAAAGCTGGAAAACTGCCGCAATGCAGGTGCGTGTATGTGCGTATACCATCCAAGCGATAAATCGAAATAGCAGAGGAGCAACACCGAGTCCGCCTCGCAATAATATCAGGCCGAAAACGGCGGAGGGTGTAACACGCGAGTCTCGCGCGGCAGCGGAGGGCTACGGTATCATCGTACGGCCATACGCGCGAGAGTGAGAGAGGAGAGGGATGAAGCCGCATCTGGCGTGGCCGCGTGTGTGCTCACTTACCTACCGGCTATTTTCGCGCCGGGCTTATTTATAGCCGCCATTCTCACGAGAGGAGAGCCGCGACGTCGCTTAGCCAAGAATAGACAACACACGCGGGCACGCGCCGCGAGCAAAGGCCTGCTCTCTCTCTCTCTGCTCTGTTAGAAACCATCATCTCTCCCACATCGTCGTCGTGGTAGTAGTTGTCGTGATACAAGCTGCCACCACCGCCGGCTTTACATCCCTCCGTTGCGAAATACACGTATCGCTCTGCGTTAACGCGCGACTCTGCGCTTCTAAGGCCGAGGTCGGGGCCGCTCTCTCCCTGATATAGGTACACCGACACCGACACACACACACACACACAGGGAGAGGAGGGGAGAGAAAGGAAGGGTGGGCTTATTAAAGCTCTCTCGCATTCATCGAGCCTGCGCTTATTGACCTAACAATCCTGCAGAGCGCGGGGGCCGCGATTCGTCTTCTATTTCGGAAGTAATGAAAATTAACTCCGGATTACCTCGAAACACGGCCGATCGATCTTGCATAGCTCGTCTCTCCGTTTTTATCGCTCCGAACAATCAGACTCGAAACTTTAGCCTCCTCTGCCCTCAAAACTACCGAGCCGAGCACATATACGTACGAACAATGAGCAGCCCAATGCTGGAAGTCGGATGATCCGAGAGAGAGAGAGGGCAGGCCCACCTTGGCTTTCAAGGAAGCGGCTTATACTCGGTGACCTTGCACGGCCTAAAGCCGATGCTTAACTTCTGGGCCTCCCCCCGTCCCTTTCTCCTTTTGCATCTCTTCCAAAGGATTGCGTGAAAGTGTATGTCGGTGTGCATTTGGCGCGCATTTACTTGCCAATGATGCATGCAACGGCCGTGTGAGCCGAGCGGCTCAACGATTTTTCTCCGGCGATAGTAACCTGCCAACTATTTATCTCGAGGTGTATTGGGCACAGCCGGAAGACCGAGCGCGAATTAGCTGCCGGACGTTACAGATAAGGCTTTAATGCTGGCGCTCGAGAGATAAGGGGCCCCGACTCTTGATAATTTTCATTCATTCTTCTTCTCGGCGCGCCGCGATGATTTTTCCTCCTGACGTTGCCATCAGATAACTGACCCTTTTTCTCTTTTTTTTAATGTTGCTCCTCTTCTGTTTATTTAAATATTAATTCATTACATTGTTAAAAATCAAGACTAACAATATTTTTTTTTTAATTTATCCGATAAACATTTTTTTTTTACACTAAATTTATTTGGCAAAGCAACACTTCTTTTTGATATTTAAACTCTCACTGGCGTAGCGGTCGTAATCAATAAGTGATTATACCAATTCGAGCGTGTAATAAAAAAAAGTAATTGGTTTCAAATTACCCTTCCTCTTCGAATATCCAATAAATAAAAGCGATTTGACTTTAAATTTATTTTACATTTCGATATATATAATCCTCAATAAACAAACTTTCCCGTATTAGTGCATTGGGTTAAGCTTGTAATTTCGATGCTAATTACGAAAGTTTGCGTATGCTGTTAAGGAAGTGCTTCGTTACAAACAACCCGTAGCCTTTTTGACTACACCGTTTCCTCTCGGTGTCTACATAAAACAATTTCAACGCTTCAATTACGTGACCTTAACGGCACGAGTAATTTTTTTTTAGAATGTGGAAAATAAGACGGGAACGTCAATATTTGCTCGGGCAGGGAAGAGGGCGCTGTACGCCTCGTTACTTCGATTAAGCTCATTCGGGATCGTGAAACATTGATGCGCTCATAAAATTGTTACCATTTTTTTTTCCTCCCCGTCCTTTTACTTTACCCGCTGCAAATTAAATTACACGAATGTATAGAGCTGACGTTAAACCGGCTGTCGTATAGACAAAATTAAATTTGTTTCGAGTTCATTTGTTGAATTAAACATTTCATTAATTCGCCCTGAGATTTAAGCCGGGGATAAGCGATAAATAAAAGCGTGCTATTGCTGGCAAATGGAAAGAAATTTATAAAAAAAGGTCAAGAATGCGCGCAAGTTGCGCGTTTAAAGATTGTGAAAATCTGCCCGGCGGCGGGGCTTCCCCGTGAGAGGTATTGAAATTTAACGACGCACACGTAACGTCGCCATATATATATGGAGAAGCGGAAAAGAGGGGAAGTGTTTTGAAATATTCAGCGAGACACGTCGCGGATATGTTTAACGGCAAATTGTCATTGCTGCCCAGAGCTCTATATTCCCTTGCTGACCTCACGAGCGCGTGAATTCCTGTTTTGCGTTTAAATGCAGACGAATAAAAAAACCAAGAGCTCTTTCGCGCATGAGTTGCGAGAGCGTGTAAAGGTGTTGCGTAAATTCAGTGCAGGCTTATTTTCTTGGGCGACTTGTGCGTGTATTTGATGGGTTACAAGTATCTCAAAATTGAATTAAAAAAGAAGGGGAGATATGAAATTTTGTTTTTCGATAAAAGTTTATCAAACAAATCAATTTAATTGACAAGCAAACAGTCGAAAAAAAACTAATTTTGGAGAATGGCTATTATGTTTATATTCGGCGTTATAGTCATTTACCTCGCATATCGTATTACAAAAAGACCACTCAAGCAAAGTGTACAACACGTACAAAAAAAAAAAAAAAAGAAAAAGAAAAAATAGGAGAGAAAAAAAGAGAGAGAAGAAGAAGAAGGCGAAGCCGGGAGTAGCATCGTACAAGGCTATCAGTTTCGTTAGTTTTTCCAGGGCGTCCGGTGAAAATTGAAACCACAGAAGTCTGTCCGAGCGGCCGAGGCTCTCTTCCGACCTGACCTCGCTCTTGCGGGCGAATATCGACGTGCGGCTAAGCGCGCAAGTAGTAGTTCTTTTTTTTTCATTCCGCATCCACATCCAGCCCCCGGGCTTTCAACTATACGATAACCCGGAGAGAGAGAGAGAGGGCGAGCGAGTCTGTTTACTTGGACAATGAGCGAACTAGCCTTTGGATTTACGTCAAGCCCAGAGAAAAAGAGATAGATAGAGAGAAGAGGGCGCTTATTAGCTTTAACGACGGCACAACTGCGACGGCGAATTAAAAATAGCCAAGTCAACGGCTGTTGGATTAAATATATTCGGATCACTCGGACGTTATAAAAATACATCAACGAGGTGCTGTCGTTTATTCCAAACAGGCCCCCACAATGATTTATCTAGCCAGAGTATCCGTTCCATCTTCCAAAGCCGCGAATCGTTCGACCCAGCGTTCCATTTAACCAACCAGCCCCACCGTTCCCACCCAAAGCTCCCAATAGAAAATATTTTCTTTTCCAAACGACACTAACAGCTGCCCGGTGTTTTATCTGTTTCAGGTGGTGCTAGTTTTCATCCTTAGCATAGCGTCGCTTATAATATATTTCATCGACGCCTCCAGGTAAGGTATTCGCCCCCCGTTCTCGGCGTCGTTAAAGCGCCTCAATACTTGGGGGCATAATAACCACGTTGATGAAGAGGGAGAGGATGAGCAAGAGGGACAGAGAGAGAGACTCACACATGCAGAGAGTTGGTGCAGCTAGCTTGGACGCGATGCTCTTAAATTTAGACGCCCTTGCACCGGCGCGCTTATTCCTTCGTCAGATCTATTAGCGAAGCTGATGCGCTCTCTCTCTCTCTCTCTCTCCCTCTCACGCTTATATTTCGGCCGAACGCCGAGCCCAACAGCAGGTCTGGGCCGTGATAATTCGTAGCGTTATCGGCGGCTCGTGAGCTCTCGGAGCTCGTTAATCGAGCGATTTGCCGCGTGATGGACGATGGCCGGCAGGCTAGCGTAGCTGCACGATCGTCGCTCTCCCCGGGAGCTAATCGCCGAATTATGTGCTTACCCGCGTGGCCTAATATCCCCCAGTCCTATCCACCTGACGTGTTCAACGCCCGCGCGATTGCTTATGGATTCTCGGATGATGCATTGCGCGCTCGTGCTCCGTATATAAAAGCCATAATACGCGCGAAAGGCTAACGCGCTTGTTTAGGATGAATTTTCGCGATTTTCTGCGCAACAATGATCCATTGAAAATTTGAAAAAAAGTGCGCCCTCGGCGTTGTGGCGTCGAGCAGCGCAATGAGCGTAATAGATCCGAGGCCGTTCGCCCCCCCGCGACATACGAAAAAGCCCGGGCTCGCGTTGACCGTGGATGCGCGGTTAATAACCGGCAATTTGCGCGTGTGCTTTCTGTTTCAGCGAGGAGGTGGAGCGTTGCCAGAAGTGGAGCAACAACATTACTCAGCAGATAGACTTAGCTTTCAATATATTTTTTATGGTCTACTTTTTTATACGCGTAAGTAAATTTTTATTAGCGGGCAAAAGCGCGCGCGCACGTACGCGTACCCTCGATTGGAGCCTGACTCGAGAGAGAGAGGTTTATGTCGAGAGACTACGTGGATGCAGACGATGACGGTTAATAAGGGAGGGATGTGTAGGAGCACTTGTGCGTAGGCAGGCTGTTTGAAAAAAAAGGACAGATGGCAATTGCGAGAGAAAGTCCTAAAGCTCGGGGGATTTTCTTCGAGTCGTTAAACGTGAGGGTAACGCTTGTGTAACGGGAGGGTTTCGAAGTAAGGGCGTGTGGCTTCTTTGGAAATGAGTTATGAAATTTAACTGACCTTTTTTTTGTTGCTCAGCGAGAACAAGGGTAAACTAGCATTTTGCAAAAAAAACTTGGTTTTTCTACTTTTATTTATTAATATTCATTGGGCTAACGTATTCTTAATTTACAATTAGATTGGTAATTATAAAAGGGTTTATACTACGATGATAATAAGTTTTGAAGGCTGGGGATACAGAGATGTCTTGAATGTGGTGGGAATGGGTTTTCTGTAATGTTATGCATAATGGAATAATTAAAAAATGAAATTGTAAACGTGAAACGTGGATGGCGAAATGTGCGCAGTTTATCGCCGCCAGTGACAAGCTGTGGTTCATGCTGGAGATGTATTCGTTCGTGGATTACTTTACGATACCACCGTCTTTCGTCTCGATCTACCTGGACAGGACGTGGATCGGACTGAGGTTCCTCCGAGCCCTTCGACTGATGACGGTCCCTGACATCCTCCAGTACCTAAACATTCTAAAGACATCGAGCTCTATTCGCCTCGCCCAACTCGTCTCCATATTCATCTCCGTCTGGTTGACCGCTGCTGGCATTATTCATTTGGTATGTAACCTCCTCCTTATCCCTCACCCCACTCCACCCCCTTCGTGATCATCGGATTTTTATTACGCCTAACCATTGACATTCCATTCTGGGATTTATTGTTTTTATTGTTCGATAAATATGATTATCATCCAAAACGGTTGGATCTCATTTTATAAACGTTTCTGTTTCAATATAATTTTATTCACTTTATTTTTTTTTTATAAACATTACTTTTTGTTAACCATTAAATAGGCAGTTAAATTTCTCCATCTCAAATGCCGCAATCCTTTCACTTTCTATTATTAATATACAAATAATTTTATAATATAATGTAAATCTAATACCATTTCTGAATATTTATTCTTGTATTCATATTGGAAATAAAAAATATTAAATATATACGAAATCGGACGAAGTAGAAGAAAGCAGATAAATATTCAGAAATTTTGTACGTTATAAAAGTTTACTTTTCAGATATTTGAAGAAAACAAATAAATGCGAATCTGTGGGAATAAGCCGTAAAGAGAAAAAAAACAAACGTAATCTGAGTAAAACACCCCGAGTGTACCTTTTTTTCATTCATATCTCAAATTTTCACGAAAATTAAACAAATTTATTCTCACGATCGCAAGAGTCCCCTGCATTGCCAAGATGTGACGAGGGGTTAATAAGTACAAGCCATGCGTCAAGTAGTTGTTTGCGCCTCTAGCATTATTATATTCAATTGCCACCTGCACCGCGGCATCTGATTAATCTTTTAAGAAAAATTTCTGCCACATTGACATATAGAGCATTTTGACAAGTAGTTATTAGACACATTATAGCTAAAGTATAGCGCCTTGGACTGGCACTGGCACCCCCTATTAGCCGCGCTAATCGCAGCCACGACAGCGCTTCCGCCTTTTTTTCATCTCTATATATGTATCTATAAAGACATCTCGCACGCAAATACATATGTATAAACAAAAGCTCATATATAAAGTTAGCCCGCTCGTAACGCGATCCTGGCAATGCAAGCAGAGAGGAGGCGGCAAATGTAAGCGGATAAGCGAAGGGGATAAAAAGCGGTCTGGGTTTTGTGTGCGCCGGGATGTGACGCAGGAGGGCAGGTGAGAGAGGGGAAGGTGAGAAGGGAGGCTAACCGACGACTTGTCGTTGTTGTCTCTTTTCTTGGCCCGACGCACATGCGATGCAGCTCGAAAACTCAGGGGACCCTTTCGAGTTCAAGAACCCGCAACAGCTCTCGTACTGGACCTGCGTGTACTTCCTCATCGTGACAATGTCCACGGTGGGCTACGGCGACGTCTACTGCCAGACGGTACTCGGCCGCACATTCCTAGTATTTTTTCTACTCGTCGGCTTGGTAAGCCCACCTCATTCTATGCATTAACTAGCGCTACACTTATATACATCATATACATGATATATATCTACATATATCTATATACTTATAGCTTATTATTATACTACTACTACTACTACTACTACTATACTACTGTTATTATTATATAATTAGACTTTTAAGCAAACTATATTTTTAAGTTTATTTATCAAGCTGCAGTCGAGCCGTGCTTTAATACGAATGTGCGCGGATGCCATTATCGTTTCGACATTACATAAAAGCTTTTGCCACGCGCGGTTCGAGCTCTGCTGCTGCTTGCGACCGGCTTGGGAAATTCGAAAGTCGTTAACCAAGGGAACAGAGTAGTTGGAAAAATAAGCGCGACGGTCGCGCATCGTCAGCCGTGTAGTTTATAATCATCAACTTTTGCGTATATAAACGCGGGCAAATGAGCAAGGAAAGAGCAAATTTTACCTCATGCAATATCCGTATTCGAAATTTCCAAGCTATTACTCATCGGCCGTCACGTGGGAATTGAGTGTCTTTAACTTTTGTGACTTTCATCGTAAGATGCGATATGAACAAAATATATAAAAAAAAAATATGAAATTGCTGCTTTGAGAATGCCGAGTTTAATTCGCACGTACGGCCGTAATTGCGCAAGCAGCATTAAAACCAGCAATTGCTAATACAGTACTAGCGCGAGACGCGCGAGCGAGTCGATGTTACACCGTGAAAGTGCGAATCTTTTGTGGGCATCCAGCCGCGTCGTACTACCGAATATAGAATGGAGGCTGAGACGATGAAAATCCCGATGCCGCATTAGCCGAAAATCTATATATGCATATACTTATGAATGCATAAAAAACACTCCGCGAGAGATTCTAGGATAAAAAGAGGTATAGAGGGGCGGCGGGAGGGGGGGGAATCGGACGCACGCGCTCGTGACAAATTCTGGCACGAAACACGAATATAGAGATAAAGGTCGGATGAGGTAGGGAGGACTCTCTTTCTCTCGGATGGGAGGAGGAAAGGAAGGAACGGCTCCGCGTTGCAGCTAAAATTCGGTAATGTAGGTCTTCGATGATATTACTGCGCGACGGGGGGACGCGAAGCTTAATGCGAAGACTTTGTTTTTGTGACATTCGAGCTTTATAAAAATAAGAAATAAAAGACAAACGAAATTTAGTGCCAAATCTCGTGTATAATTCAAGGATCTTTATTAAATCTGTCATTTTTTGCGAATCGAAAAAATAAAGTCTTCGCTACAGCTGTGGGTGTCAGAATGGGGTTCTGGGGAAAAAAAGTATACGATAGTCGACTCTTATAATCGAGGCAAAGTAAAGCATCAAGCGCTAAAGTCCGCATTAAGGATAGAGCTCGATGGAAAGAAATGTGTGAGGCGAACCTATATAGGTGTTACATGGTAAGAAAGCACTGCTAAAAGCCTTGTTTCACGGACCAAGGATAACTTTGAGGGATTCACTATGAGATAAGAAAACGCGAGCACGCGCGCGCGACCATGTACACGTGTGCCCAACCAATAACGCTCACCCCTTTCTCTTTCTCCCCCCCCCCACCCTCACCCTTACACTCCCCTATCATTCAGAACGCCCTACTATACCAAAATCGACACGATTAACCAGCGAGACACAATCCGATGTTTTGCTTATATATACGATATATTATATTGATTTATCATACATGCTGTATATGAGCACAAAACATGCTACTGTGTGACACTCGGTCACACGGCACACACCTGTTTATATACAAACTCGTTTTTTTTTGTTTCTTTCTTTTTTTGAGTTACACTATATTTTTAGTTAACCTTATCCCCTTCTATACGCTTGATTCCGTTGAAATTGTCTGTCAACGAGAACGTTTTTTCATCACATGTCCGTATATCGTGTAGACTCGCGCACCGATGTTTACAGGGCTCGCGTCAGTCATCACAGACGATGTCACTTTAACACGTTTTTTATTTTCCGCACACTTTAGACATTTATCAACTATTTCCAACTATTAATTCTTTTTTTTTGTAAGCAATATGCGTATTTTTATTATTTTATTTTTTTGGGTAATAATCAAGGCGATTGGGCGTAAATATTATTGAAATTGATTTTTTTTTATTACGTCCAGCCTTACAATTCTCCCCCCCCCTTTTTTCCAAGTACAAAAGAAAAAAACGTCATCACTGGCTACCTCTGTCTTCATTATATATGTCTATAAAGTACGGTTGTGGTCGATATTTTCATGGCTGCTTCGTATTCGGAAAATTTAATCAATATCGTCGTCGATCAAAACCTTGGCTTCTCAAAACTCCGGGAGTACATAAACATACGAGTAATCGACGCGCATAAATATTTCAAACAAAATAAGCAAAAAAAAGAGAGAAAAAATGTTGACAAATTTACAACGCAGAGAAGCAGAAGAGGAAGAAGAAGAATGAGTAAATAAATCGTATTTTGCGGTGCACACGCTAAGCTTGCCTGCTTTGGCACTGGGCAAAGCAAAAAGTAAAGAAATAGGGGGGGAGGGAGGAAAAACGGCAGCGGCGTAGAGGCCGGAGCTCTTTCAAAGGCTCATCGGTTCGGGGTGAAACGACGTGGCGCGGCGCCACTCGCTTCCATTTTTTTTTCTCGTCCTCTTCGCCTCTTTTTCTCCGCTGGCCAAGATCCAGCTTGCACGTCGGACGCTTGGCGGAAAGCTTATAACTCCGGCCCAGCGCGAAATCCTTCGGAGATTTTTTTTTTTAAAAATTATTCCGGCATTTTCTTTTTTTTTCTTCCTTAGAGAAGGGTCCGGGTCGTCGATACGAAATTGGATCGTAAAAGGATATCACCTGGTTCGAGGAGGGCTCTCTCGCCCTACTGATTCCCGCGATAACGAAAGTTATGCTTTGAAATAAACCGGCGCGTTGTTTACGGCTTTTCTTACGTCACCTTCGCAATTCGAGGTAAGACGGCATTACGCGAGTCGTTGTGGGAATACTGGAATGCTGGAAATTTATTGTTCGCGAAACGAGTCTCGGTTTCGTGCAACATTGCCAGAGTCGCTGTTACGCTCGAACATCTGTTTCTTCTTTTCTTTTTTTTTCTTTCTTTTACGTCGAATACGAAGCAGCCAGATCGTTAAACTCGTACGAAAGTTTATGAAATACCGACCCATATTTTCGTATTATATATTCTTATTCTTCTACGTAAATATACAAGCTTGTACCTCTATCTTTCTTTTCTATGTTCCATGTATCTCAGCTTTTCTCTTTCTATTATTATTTTTTTTATTTTTATACATACGTATTTATAGCAAACGAAAATTTTTGTAGCTCGTCGTATGTACACGTGTACGTGTACGTACACGTAGCGATCTCTCTTTAAGTTTGCATTTGGTACACTTACATTACTTTCTCTTTCTTACGACGTTCTTAAAATTGTTAACATATGATTTTGACCCTTGTTGTATAAACTATCTATCTGCTATCTTAAACTTTGCTTACTCCAATTTACTCGTGTGCAAAAGGGGTTTTAATGAAAACTAATGTACGCCATTATACAAATGTTTCATCATCTTATTTAATTTACCTATTTTTATTTAAGTACACACACACATATTTAAGTTATTGTTACTGATTGTAAAACTCATATTGTACACTTGTATGACTTAATGTATACTTCTGCCCTCTTCTACTTATTTTATTCGTCTGTAACTCCTATCAAGCTAGATTTGTGCAATAAAGCTTGGAATAATTGTTGACTCGGGACGATTCTGCGAGTGATTGTGTGTGTGTGTGTGTGTGTTTTTGTATATGTTGAAAGAGTATTAATCCATGAGTATAACGCTAAGTATATAAACTTTTGTTGAAATTTGCTCATAGTAGGCATTGTTGGACCACATGAAATAAAAAACCTAGCGGGACTCGGTTTACGTCGCGGCAAGTGTATAACGTGATGTAAATTAACAAACTTGTGATTTATTAAGAATGCAGGTATCGCGTGCGCGATAAGTTGGATTATTGTAGGCCGCGGAACTTTCGTGATAGTAGCAGTAACTTTACTCTTACTTCATTTTCAAATTATGCCATTTCCTGAGGAATATCCGTTGGAAATTGTTTAAAATTTAGAACGTATTTATGAGTTGATTAATCGTCTTTTTTTTAATTATACGTATCGAGTATTTTATTTGAATTTTGCAATCACAGAGAAGTGGGATTAAAATGTAATTTTTAGGATTATTAAAAGAATTTCACAGAATCGTCTGTATTTCAAGTAAAATAATAAATATTTATTTTCAACGTAAATTCAAAGTGATAAAGTTAAAAATAACTCATAGAACACAGAGTTATGAAAATGCTCATTTAGAACGTTTGCTCGAAAACACATTATTCAAATTAATTATTAATAAACGAGCGTTTTGCCGAGAAGCATATTGTATTTTTATAAATCATTGTTATTGCAATTAGGTCGCGTCAACATCTTTTGAGGAAAATTCGCTAGATAAATAACTAATTACATGATAAATTTTAATTCATCGTAACGAAGCTTTAACTCTAACCGTAGCGTTCGTTGCGTGGCTCTCGCCGTACGGAAAATTGCAATTAGTTTGAATATCGCGAAAGTTTTGAAAATTTTAATTAAAATGATTTACGCGCCGCATTTGAATGTATATTAACAGAATTTTAAGAAATAATCAAGGGGCAGAATTTCGGTGTAAAAAAGGCCGTTACATCTCGAAGAGCTTGATTCCGACTGTTTTTATACTCTGTCTGTGTGTGTGGCTGCCTGTGTGTTTTTTCATGCGTGTGCTAAAATAATGCGTCTACGCTGCTAACAAGTCGCCGCAACTGTCTCAACTAAAATGCCCTGATCGCTTGCATCATTACTATGAACCGGCTATGCCAGAGTCCTCGATGTATCTATCAACCCTATAACCTCTAGACCCATCGACTGACAAAACACGCAAAACACACCCAATCCAAACGACTTTTGCCGTGACTTTTATTCCCGGCAATTCTTGGATCACGTCATGAAAGCCTTACGCTGCAAATTAGTGCTCCCTGATGAATGGTTTTTTTGCACGATCAAGACCAAGAACGAATAAATTAACAAAATGAATCATCCCGTTAACTGATTCTTCCACGGTCACCAACGCCACGTACACGTCCATTACACCACGAATCGTACCAACCACAATTGATGATTTACAGCTACACGAAATCAACTGATTTATCGTTTGCACAATTTTCCTTGGTATATGACTAAACTACTCTCCTGTGATTGTTACTTTCAAAGGTGACTACTACTTTTAATATCATTACCACTATTGCTTTTACTCTCATTTCAGAGACGCAGTGAAAATTATTTTTTTTTTTAATTAAATTTTTATTTCAAAAAATATTAATACAATTGCAAATTGATAAATACAGGAAATTTAAAATTATTTTCACTGCGTATGTATGTCATTTGATATTAGGACCTAACAAGTCCACACGCTTACTCGAGCTTTGAAACAGCTGTCGAAAGAAGCTTTCGTCAAACTGCAGTGGATAAAATGTGCGTTTTCTATTAATTATGAGGTGAAAAAAAATGATCATTTCCAAGAGCTGAAGAAGTGAAATTACACTCTAACGAGGGACATCGCGGTACAGCAATCACGAGTTTGACTCTACTAGTCAAAGTTAATTGCTTTTGAAATGAGTCCCGAATTGAATGATCAATTTACTGCTTGCGCAAGTTTTATTTTTACTCTCGGTACACTTTTCACGGGCTTATATATATCTACATAAATCTATATACATTTCTTGCCATTCGCTGTACATTCGCAATTACGCTATATTTCTTGGGAAAAAGAACATTTATTTTAAGTCGGCGTTTAATTTATTTGTTTACCTATATCAACAAAAAGGTACGCTAATTTTTCAATAATTTATTATCAGCCGACTTTAACAATCGTAAATTATTCTTTATAGGATATCAAGTCTCAAAATATTTTCATTATCTCAGTATTTTATTAAAGTAACATGTACATTTCAAAATTTAGTATTTAACATCAATTAAAATGTTGAACTTCAGACTATTTCAGATCCACGACAAATTATTAATTATTGCACTCATTGTGACTTAGCTTTACATTTACACGTTTATCCTGTAGCATGGCCTAATTAATTATTTAATTAAGCTTCAATACGAATTATCATAATTGTTTGTCGATAAATTGGTTAAGCAGAATACTAGAAACGTCATAATTTTTCTTGAAATTTGCCAGGCTGATAAAATTAAATAAAGTAGAAGTGAAACGAGAGTTGACGTAATGTCTTTGTTGCCGTCTGACTTTTTCGCCATCTGCTTCGCCAAATAATTCAAGCCAATCTCTTGCTGTCGTTCTTACAAAAAGCATTCGTCCTTTCCGCTTTATTGGCAGCTGATTGCCAGGGTTTCTGCGCATTATTGGCTACATACTGTATAGAGATTAGGTTCTTTTGTGCTGCTCTTTACCTCATGGTAGCTCCAGTGACATGTTTTCCTAGTTTTTTTTTTCTTTCCATTTCAAACTTCCATGCAATGTGTATTTTTTTTCTCATTCTGCCGTAGCATTGCTACAAAAAGATTATCGCGAAAAAGGCGCGAAGTTACTTTTAATTTAAAAATTTTTCATTTTTCTCGCTGCTATTTCTTTTTTGTTTTTTATCGATTATCAATTTTCAAAGAAAAAAAAAGTCGCGAAAAGTTATTTATTAAATTATAATGTAGAGAGTAAGTCTAGATATGTTTTCAACGGTCGGAAAATCGTGAAAGCAAAAAATTATGAAATATCCGAGTAGCACACGGCGCATTTCGAGTATCAATGCCGTTGGCGGACAATCCCGTTGCGCGGGCGATCGGCTTTAAATGGAATACGTATATGTGCGAGCGTTGGCCGAGAGCGAGACAGAGGGTTCGAGGTGGGGTGGGCGAGGGCGAAGGGAAGAGGATGGCCGAGAGGCGAGCAAATCAACGGATGCATTTGGCACTGATAAATCGGCGCGGACACCAAGCCAGATGCTTTATTCGCAATTGAATTAGCGCGGCCCCCGATCGATGCGGCCGTTATACGAAACGCGCGACCCCGATTAAAGCTAACTAGCCAATGGGGATTTTGCGCACTTTTATTTATATTTTTCTCCCTATTTCTCTCTCTCTCTCTCTCTCTCTCTCTCTCTCTCGGTCTTTCACGCGCAGGCCTCTTTTTCAGCGGCCATTGCTCTCTTAACGTTGACCGCGAGAGATCGGCATTTTTTTGCTTGACACTTTATGCAGAACGATTTTTTGTTTCTGGTATTTTGCATATTCGTTATTTTTTTTTCTCCTTTTCAATCGAACGATCACGCTGAGAAAACAGCTGCCTACTAATTCAATTATCGACTTGAAGAGAATTCGCGACGCACCTTGTAATATATTCAAAGGGAAAAACGAATTGAGAGTAATATTAATGAGATAACAAGCAGGGTTGCGTAAGTGTATATATTTTGCTTAAGTAGATAAGTGCCGGAGCTGGTCAGACCAGTAGTACAACTAGGCTTACGCCTGTTAATACCGCTCTATATACACGTGTAGCCTGTTAATGTTGCGCTCTATATAGCCCTTAGTCTCGTTATTTCTTCAAGTCTAAACGAATTACCTACTAATTTCTGTGTGTTTTAAGCACTCCGCGGGCGGGCGCGGGGGGCCGCTCGGCTGGCAACTTTTTAATCTCCGGCAATTTCTGGCAAGTTCGAAATGAAAGTAGCGTAAAATGGTCGTCTCCGAGGGGATGGGAGGAGGGGCTGGAAAAAACGCGGGATAAGGAGAGAAGGGCGCGAGGCCGGGCCATTTCTCAGCGTGCTCTCCCAATTTATCAATTCCCTTTAAATCGAGCATGAAACGAGTTTTCACCTCTCTTGGCTCGGCGAAATCCTCGGAGGATCTCCTAGCAGCGGCATGTCTAAGGGTACATTTAAAGAACGAAAACAAAAAAAAAAGGAAAAAAAAATATAAGCGTAAGGAAAAGTCGGCGAAAGTTCAAGGGAGTGACGTACGTATTTATTCACGAGGCACGCACACGTTTTATGTGTATACTTTTTGTTTCTTTGTTTATTCGTTACTTCACAAATTGTTTTGCGTTAGCCGCCAGAGGTATAGAGCGACGAGTCACAAGATCGTGTGTGCGGTGTGTTGGAGGCTAGACGGGGAAGTAAGCCGAGAGCTGTGTGCTGTATCGGCCGGGGCCTCTTTCTTTTTCTGCAGTTATCGTTTTGTATTTGCAGGCCATGTTTGCTAGTAGCATACCCGAGATAATAGAGCTCGTAGGCAATAGGTCCAAGTACAGCGGTGAATACAAAAGGGAGCACGGAAAGAGGTATTTTTGATGTGTAACCTTTGGTATACAAAGTTTATATATATATTTTTTTTATACAAATTATACATGTGAAACGCCACTGTCGTGAGTAAACAAATTTTGGATCAATTTAATCGTGCTTGCGCGCTAAACAAATACGTCCCAATTGGTCATGTGCGATTCTTGAAAGGAAAAAGTATTATTATTTTCGTATTCTGTGATAGCAGTTAACAAAAGAATTGAAAATATTGAAAAACAATAGTGTTTTCAACTACCCGGACTTTATTTCAAATTTCTTTGATTCTCTTAAGATCTTTATCTTTTTACTCCATGTCTTACTGTAATCTAATACTCATAATTTAGAATTAATTCTAGCATTTACTAACAATATTTGTCTTATCTGAAAAAACTAACACACAAAGTAGTTCGTAAGTAAAGAATTTATTTGATTAATCTCTTGAAGCGTAATTAAATACTAATAATTGTACATGACTAATATAACAATAAGAAATATTTCCGAACACATTTTAATGGTTTCCCATTAAAATCTCAACAGAAAAATTTGTTTACTAAGGCAGACTTTGTGCACTCGTTTTCTTACCACTCTTCACCTACTATACAATTGTACTACTTATTCCTACATTCCTTAGCTTTATTAATATACTTATATTTTCAAAACGAAAAAAAAATTATCTACACTACACACTTGAATTATAACTTTTTGATTGAAACATTAAGTCGACTTCTACCTAATCGATAATCTGCGTTTAAATAAAGAAAAGGGTTGTAGTAGGTACAATTAAGCGCGAGCGTTTTTTTTTTTAATTAATTGATAAAACCTTTCTTTTATACATGCACACCAAGTCGGGAACGTCGCGTTACCGCAGAGACACGCGACGCCAAACTTCTCGAGTTGCAGGCTGTCCTTGTTGAGCAAATCCAAAGGACTTGATGCGGTGTTTACGCGGCGCATAAAATATCGGACCTAAACGGTGTAAAATTACACGCTGACCGAGACGAATAACAGTCGGATTAAATTACACTTTTTTTTTCCTTCTTTACTTGCACAAAGTGTTTATGTTTTTTACGTGTACACGTTCAACACATTTTTAAATGCAAAGTGTTAAAGTTTCACAAAGATGTATTATCTACTTTTTTTTTATCTTTAATTTGGAAGCCAAATTTTCGTATTCAAATGGTTAAATAGTTACACGGGAGATATCTTGGATTTCCAGTAAATTCACAAGGTAATGCTTTTATTAAATTTTAGAGTTTTACATTAGTGCTAGTATTAAATGAACAACCGCCAGCAGTATCACGTAGCTTCACGAACAAGTCACGTTTGTTTAACATCTTTGCAAAAACATTGCACATTAAAATTATATGAAATTCGCACGAAATAAGGTGTACCCTTATTTTTTTTCGAAAATTCGAAAAAAGCAATTTACTGCTTGAACCGCGAGAAAAACAATGTTCGATATTACTTTTCCCAAGAAGCATCATAGACGTGACTGCAAAATCAGACGCGCATTGACACTGCCACGCACATGTATACAGTACACAATATGACGTCATCGCTCTGACGCTAACACGAATGCGCGCGGAAGTGGAGGATGAAAAAAAAAAACAGGGTCGACCTCTTATAGCGGGACGTGCATTTACGGAAGCATCAAAGAAGAAGCTGAAAATTGAATGGGCTAGCGTGATTGCGAAGAACTCGAGATAAGCCAAAAAAGGGGTATATCCCCGGGTTTTACAGACGAGACAGCTGAAAATTCACTGTAGGGCCTCGTGAACTTTTCGCATACCCAATTTTCGATTAAAAAAATAACACGAAAAACAACAAGTTTGCTTAACGAAATAATTTTATCGACAAACTAATTGCACGTAACCCGCACAAAATAAAGAAACGTTGAATCGAGGGTGGGGCGGGATTTTGCGTGATTAAACGGCCCTGGTCAGTCGGCAATCAAAATTCTCGCTGTTCCGCAAGCAAAGTTCGTTCTGGAAATAATTTGTAGGGCAAACAGTCGCGAACTACACGAAAGGACAATGGACGTGGGAGGGGGTCGAGAGGCGAGCGAGGCGAGCGTTCGTACTTACACTGTACACAAACAGCCGCTTTGTATCTCCATCCCCCACGCATAGGCGACCAATTTAGTCTGCTGCTCAAACATCCTCGGCGTTCATTAACAACGCGGCGACAAACAACAACTCTCCGACAACATCAACAGCATTACACCCTCCCAGCCCTCCCCCCCCCCATCCTCCGACTCCAGCGCCCCACAGGCACCAGCGTCATCGTCATCGCGACATCTTCCCGTTGTCCATGAAATTTAGGTCCTCCTCAGAGCTGTGATTCTTCGGATCTGGCTAAGCAATCGCGTGCTCATTTTGCGATCACTTTCAGTCTTGACGCTTTTTTTTCAAAGTCCAGACAAAGGATTTTTTCAACTTTTTTTTTCGCCTAACGTCCAGCATTTCTCGCTGACAGAACTCGTTAGTTGATCTTGTTTCATTTGTCAGCTTCTTCAGCTTAGAATTACGATTAAGGATTGATCAATTATTTGACGATCATAAGTAAGGTGGTTAGAAGAGCTTTGTGATGTTACAAGGTAAGCAATATGATTATAATAAAAGTTTTTTTAAGTGAAAAAAAGGAAAAAGAACGATTTTCTTGTCGCAAAAACAATGTGCAGATAGATATGTATATATGTTGACATGTCACGAAAAACTCCCAAAGTGACATTCTAGTGATATAGAGTTGACTAACAACAAATCAATGTGAGTTGCAGTGACATAAATTTGCTGCTGCAATTAATCGAACACTCAAAGTAAGTAGTCCCTCCAAGAACCCCATTACAATATGTATAGTAAGAAAGAAACGCGCATTTTTCCACTCTTCCCACCTCCCCCTAGAGTCTACCTTTGCAGTTTAAGCAATTATCAAAATCGACTCACGATTATAACCAGCGAGCACAATCATCAATCTCACCGGCAACACAATCATCAACTGGTAGCACACAAACCTCCACGCCACCAATTAATAACTTTCCAGCACGCCCGGTTACACAAAGTCCCCAGGATTCATCCGGCCCCAAATGTGCCGATCACACGCTACCACCACATCCCCTTCCCCCTCTTCGCAAACCACCGCAGTGGCTGTCCTTTGAAAACAAACGGCCAAGCAAAACGTCCCGTCACAGCGCACGCGCGTGCCTTGCACCTGACCGTTATAGATACGTCTCTATAAGCGAGATTACAATTGTACTCAACAGAGTACAGAGGTCCAAGCGACTTTGTCCCCATCAGTTGCGGCTTAGTCCGCCGCTTTCTTGGGTGGGGCGTTTGTTGAGGCTGTTGAATGTGCGAGAATAACCGAATGCAAGAAAGAGAACGACTGGATGGGGGTTGAAATATTCATTCGACACTACTCGGGCTCTCGGCTATATACGAATGCCAATGAGAGAGAGAATCAGTGTGCAAAGTGAATGAGCGGCAGAAGTTTTCCAACATTCCCGACATAGATCCATTCAGGCCTGCTCGATTGTCTGCTCTGACGAATAGAACTTGTGTGTATATAACCGACCGACCGACCATACACCCCCCCACCCCTACACCCACGAGTGCCTGTGAACATTTCTGACTGTGATACGTACATTTTCATACCCCGTCAACACACGATTCTCTTTTTTTTTGTTCTTCTTCAATTCACGTCCTCCCCGTTCTTTTTTTTTTAATTCTGTAACCTTAATCGTCGATTGTTCTTTCGTTGTGTTTTTTTTTTCGAAATTTTTTTTTTTATAATTCTCAACATCACCCTAGTCAAATTATACAACGCAGAAGGCAGCCCTTGATACCAGTGATTTACGCAGGTGGCAGACAGTAATGTCGAGCCGAGCGACTAAGTAAATCACACCTGATATAACTGAAGCAAATATTGGATACATCACGATTAATAAAAAAAAAGTATTATCGAAATTTCAAAACTGCCGACCGCCAGCGCGCAGTGCAGACGAGCCGGTGCAACAGCCGCGCCGGGCGCCCGACAAGCCCGTGAGTTCCCGGGCCGCGTAGTTTGTCTTGGACGACGAAAAAAAAATAATCGATCGAGCCTCGCCGGATCATCGAGCGAAGTTCCCGAAACACAGCGGATCGCGACTTCTTTACGCACGACTGCTCGCCTCTTTAAAAGCGCGAGCCGGTCCTTGCTACGGTCTCTCCCATATCCAGCTTTATCTCTTGACTGCGGACTGAAAATCATCGAGGTCGATTAACCTCGCTCGTTTCCCTCCGGCCAAGAGATTGACGTCGAACAGCCCGTGGCAAGCGTACAGACAGACGCGCTTAATTCGACTCGTGTCTCGCGAACTTCGCTTCCAGCGGCTACCGCCCGATTTTTTTCGCCAGCCAAGTCGAGCCGCGTATTAGCCTCAAGAAACTCTCGCTCCAAGGCTTGGCGTTACCCCGGCGTCCGGCGCGGCAGCAGCGACTCGGTCGAAGCTGCGCCCTGGCGGCCGGCAACATCTACACCCGTGGGCATTCTTCTTATAATTTGTGTATCTTTTTTTTTTAATCTCTTTCTCTCTATCTTCTATACCCTTTTAATTATTTTTTTTTCTCTTTAATTCTGTATATCTGTATGTGCATAAACGATATTTAGCGAGAAAACTTTGAAGACAGCGGTTTATATATACATTATTATACACGATTATATTTATATATACAGTAATTTAATAATCGTATATACATTTTCTTTAGTAATAAACGTTGTAACGTTGCCACGCGCTCTCTATACTTACCGTCCGTTCTTTATATATCTGTATATGTATGCCAACACAATGATATCGAGCATCTCTCTCTCTCTCTCTCTTTCTCTATCTCTATCTCTATCTTTCTCTTCAACTATCTTTCTTGTATATTTCTCTAGGCTGACTGTAGATTAGATTAACGATTATTAAAAACAAAAAAAAATCGAGAAAGAAAACTGCAAACAGCAAAAAAAAATCTAACGAAATAAAGCTACATGCGTGTAGATGACTCTTCTTACTACTGTTACATATGCTTATGAGACTTTATACTGTGCTGTCCTACAAAACTCGTACTACATACAGAGAACTCAGTAGGGTAATACTTAAATCACGCCTAGATTGTCTCGACATATTCCAAACATACATATATATAGCCATATATACGCCGGCAGACACAGCCCCGTCAATTCTCGATCACGCGCGACAAAGACCAACACGAAACGAGATAGCGAGCGGATTTCGAGGACTGATAATGTATACATAGGAGAGGCGCGAAACGAGGGTGCTACAATATACCGTCGCGTTCGATCTAGTCTCTTTTCGCGAGCGCGTGTTTAAAGGGAGTCGGCAGACTTTATGTGGTGTTATACCGTGTGTAGGAGAGACTCCGTTGGCGTGGCCGAGGCGCCCAAGCGAACTGCGGGCTCGCCGGGTAACGATGCTCGCAAATGCAAAACGCGACGCGCCAAATTGCACCTTATCCTCCCATCGGGGGAGGGGCCGGGAAGTGAACTTTTTTACGAGCGTCCGCTTCCGCGTAGTCGATGAAATTCCGAGGACCGTAAAAGCTGCATTGCAAGCGCTTTATTTCACGACGAGTCAATGAACTTTCGTTGTTCTTCGGTTGTAAAAGTAAGAGGCCTTATTCTCGTGCGTTGGAAGTAAGAATTTTATTTTTTTAGTTTTGGACGGAGATTTTTTGTTTCGATTGGGTTTTTCGATTGAAAGTTTAACAGGAGCACGCTTTGGCATTTGCAATCATCGTTAGCTGGACGACGAACATATAGCTAAAATGAACAAACAAAACAAAGCAAAAGTACACACTAGCGTTTGAATACGAGATAAGAGCGGCACACACATACACACACACGTACACACACGCGTGACTGTAGCGACGTTATTGTTATTAGAAAAATAAAAAACAAAGTAATAGCTAGCCAGACGGTAATGCGGTAAAATAGAGTTGTACAGTACTTGTTTGGTAAAGAGATGAAGAGTAATGAAATGAAAAAAAAAGAAAAAAAAACAAACGAAAGTTTACGTAATACAACAAACAATAATCAAAAGTCAATGACGAAGTAAAAACATATGCATATATGACGAAATGACAAGAAAAGAAAAAATTACAAACAATAAATAAAATGATAATAAACAAAATAAAACTAAAACTATTGAACTAACCAAAGAGTTGAAAAAAAAAGTAATGAACAAATGAACAGAAAAAGAAAGCTTAAAAAAAAAAGAAAAAAAAGTTACAAGCGACGAGAGCCGGTAGGGGTGTCTTGTGCGTCTCTCTTCCTCTGATATGATTCTCTGACGGCAACGGATGTGATTGTGGGATATGTGTAGGCGGTGTTCGCCAGCTGGATACCCGAGATCACGGAGCTCGCCGCGAACCGCTGCAAGTACGGTGGCCAGTACAAGCGCGAGCGTGGACGCAGGTACCCCCCAGATTACAAATCCGCCGGATGAACGCACACAGCCGGCGGATAAAAAATAGCCATTTTATAAGCCACAATTCAACAATTTTTAAATTATTTACCATTCACCCCCCTCCCCCTTTTCAAAGATCCTTCTACCTCCTTCTTTACCGTTCCTCTATATATTTCTTTTCGTTTCTTTGTCATAATTTCATTCCCCGTTTATTTGCGACATACACGAAATTGTTTATATAGTCGTCCTTAGATCCTCGTTACAAATTGTAGTCTCACGTGTTCACTATAGTAGCGAGCAAGACGGATAGCGAAGTGGCCTGAAATCTAGCTTTCATTGTATACATTTTTTTCATCAATGAAATACCCAAATTTATATGAATTAAATTTCTTCAAAATTATTTATATTTTTAAACAAAGAAGACAACAATTTACACTGTTTGTTTCGAAAATGATTTTTTTCTCATTTAGTTACACGCCGTTTAATTGTCATACATATTTTTTTTAACAATATTTATTATCGATCAATACATTCGCGAATAACGTTGTTCGAAAATTTCATAATGAAATACACGCTCGACAAAAGATTTCGAGGCACTTGATAAAAAGTTTTTAAAAGCCTAAAAATTTAGTAGATTGAGAAAAAAAAAGGTAAAAACAGGTCATTCAGCAATTCTATGGGCCAGAGGTATAGCAATGCATAAATGATTCTACAGCGCCGCGGAGCGTGTAACCTACTTTGCGGAAGAGCCGCGTTGCTGTCTGTTCTACTGTAATGCAAAAACGTTTAATTTTGCATCGACGTCATTGTGTTCTGGCAAGGTTTGACTTGTCACCTATTCTTTCTTTTTTTTCCTCAGCTTTTCATCGCGATCGTAGAGCGTTTATTAAAATAATTCATTCTTTCAAATTTAACATTTGACTAATTTTTTTTTATCTCTATGGATAATAAAATTGATGACCAGAAGAAAATTTGAATTTTCAAGTCGTGAATTATTAAATGGAGGAAAAATTAACTCTGACTTTGTGTGAATTTATAAAATTTTAGGTACCACGGCTGCTATCCGAAATTCTCGTTTTTCTTAACTAGAGTAAATTTTCCTTTCACCAAAGAACTCCGTGTATTTATATTAGAAAGATCGCATTTCCGATATTTTTAAATATATATTAAATATTAAAATTAAATCCTTACACGCATATTTTTTCATTTCTTGTTTTATAGTCCAATCCCCCAGATGCCCCGTTATCCTCTAATTTTTTAGGCCCATGCGCTGAATCACTGCTTCTTTTTATCACTTATTTTATTATTATATATGCATACATATGTATATAAATAGCCAAATTAGCTGTAAAGAAAAATAAATCAAATTACAATCTTTGGTATCGATACATACATATATATATATAAATATACATATATATACATATGAAAAACACGTGCTGGTACCTTGCTTGAGTTTTTATGCGAGAAGGATAATTTACTGCAGCACTCAGAGCGTGTAATGACAATTATAAGTTATTTGTATACATTATATACATGTATTTTACCTTGTGTTCACGCATAATTAGAGAGGAATACACCGTTGACACACTGACACCAAGCCGCGCTCATGTATATTTATTTAGTACAATCCACAGAAGCAGCAAAAACAAGAACAACGACACGCCTTAGATATCAGCGAACATACAAGAAAAACGTTTTACGAAAAAAACGATTTTATCCGTCTATATACACCGCTATATATATAACACGTACGCTCAGACCCTCACCGAATTCCGTGTTCACGTTGTCACATTCTCAAAGGTGTATGAAAATCACGCGCTCTCAGACTCATGAATACGCATTACGGACACGAGTTTACACTTTCACGACACTCGCGCACACACACACACACGCACACGTACACGTACAAACACACGCAAACACAGTCACAAGCAGCGCTGCAGAGACAAAGCGAATTAGAGTATGCCGCACTCGATGTACACCTTTAAACTAACAACACAAGAAAACACAAGCCAGAACATATTTATTTTCTTCTTATTTTCTCCCGAATCTATATTCGCATCGAAGCTTAAAGTAAGCGTGCAACGATTCGGCTTTATTTACATTTTTTCTTCGTTTTTTTTTTCATGCTCGGCAAGCTTCGCGAGATTATGCAAAGTTGAGAAAAGAAAACACTTGCTGATTTGTTAAATTTAAATATTCATACTCTGCGCTCGGCTATTAATTTTTCTGCATTTTTATGACTAGAAAATGTGCATTATTAGCAGGCATTTGCGGCTTTTAATTCAAATTCTGAATATAAACTTTTCAGTTTGTTCAATTATTTCCATTATTTAGCGGGTATAGTTAAGGGATAAGATTTTTGACCAATTTTTTAAAATAATTTTGCACAATCTCTATTCCGTTAAATTTTACTTGTGTTTAGTTAATTTCTAGATTCCAAGGATGAAAATACTTTTCTCTTTCTTATTTACTTTTCTTTTCTGCTCTGTATATCTTTTTTCTCTTTCTTTATAAAGAAAATTTTGAACTTTATTCTCAGTCTCATTTTATTTTCTATTTTCACTTTCTTTCTTCGTTTATCAATTTATAAGTACTTGTTAACAGAAATTTAAAAGATCTTCAAAAAAATTTTTTGGTATATTTTTAAACAAATTATAAAAGTAACATTCAGTTTTATTTTTATTCATTGCTACAAATTTTTTCTCTAAAAATATTTGAATGCAACATCATAGTAACAAATAATTTACTTTTTTAATACAGGGTGAAACGGTTGTAGGTAAAAAATAAAAAAATCTCAAGTTATAAAGCGGAACCATTTGATTAAAAATATTTTTTTATTTACGAGCTTAAGCATCTTTTTGACATATATGATGCAATATGTAAAATGAAACTGTTACATTTTAGATATTTTTTTTATTTACCTCGTTATTTTTGGCAATAATTTACATAGTTATTTAATACAATTTAAAATACTTTAAAACACCATTTTACCATGATTGCCTCCAACCGTTACTATCCTATCTTCCAATACGTTTTTTTTTCTTTCTTTTTGTAAATATTCAAATGCGTGCCATATTGAAAAATCATAACATTTTTTCGCGCTTGCCGCTAAATTAATTTCTCAATATATCTACACTTTTCAAACCGGCTTTAAGCACGATTGACTTTTTATTGCGCTAAATATATACCTAGTCGTGACAAATAAGTAATAATTTTAAAGAATCACAAATTTAATATTTGACGTATTTGTATGTACAAAATATTTAAATAATTTGAATAAAAAATATGTTTTTAAACCACTTTAAAGTTTGATATTCGTTTAATACAAGATCCAAATAACGCTGGCGTAATTTGTAATAAATTCATAGAATTGTGATTCTTTGAGAAAAAAACTATTCAATTATTTTTCTTTTAATCATTTTTAAATTAAATAAAATTCATTAATTTTATTTATATTTTTATTGACAAATTAAGCGTAATAATGAAAAAAATAGAGTAAATAAAAACACGAAACAATACATATACGTAGGGACACAAGTGTAACGTCCGCTTCGCATGCCATATATATAATATTACTGAGCCGCGCACGCGTCTGCGTAAATACTGGTCATATATACAAATCAGTAGTAATAGACGACTATATACTATTTTTTCTGTCTCTCTTTCGTAAACATAGAAAATTTTTAGTAGCTCGGTTACTTTGAGAACTATATATATATATACATTATTACAGAAAGTTTCGCATAAAAATATAAGCGTTTGTCTTTCTATCTATTTCTCTATCTTTACTGCTGCTCTATTTTACTATATATATATACATCTACTTCTCGTCTTTCTCTATCTCTCTTTCTTTCTTTATTTTCCATTTATACATATAGTTCATAGAATAAACTCTATATATGCTACAGCATGCGATAAATTTTCGCGAATGTGAAATTGATGGTGTGTGCCAAGGTATGAAGGATATATAATATAGAGGAGAACCCCGCTTGTATTTTTTCCGCGCCTACACTTGCCGCATCGCACACGAAACAAGATGAGACAAGATAACGAGGGAGCTCGTCAACAGGTACCGCGGCCTGTTTCGTTTTTTCGCCTCGAGAGAAGAAGAAAGAAAATAAAAAAAAAAAAAAAAAACAAAAGGCTGTTCGCGGCGCGTCCGACCGCACGCGGACTCGTTCTACTGCGCGCGCAACGCGCCTTCTCCTTCTTGCTCGCATATACTTTGTGCCTATACTTCGCCGGTCGCGTCCACACTTACACACACACTCACACGTTCACACACGCAGACCAGCACACGTAACACACGTAAACAGACACCAATACGTACACGAGGAAGGGAAGTTTTAGGTATATCTGTATAAGCCAAGAGAAAATAAATGTCTTTCGACTGTTTATTGTATCGTAGTTGGGGTGCAGGCGTAGAAGTAATGATCCGTTGCGTTTTAATTTTGAGAGATTTGGTAGTTACGGCCTGCGAACGAACAACGCAGAATTTAATTCTTCTGGTGCCTTTTAATTGCTGTAGATAGTAATTGTTCAATAATACTTATTATTTAAAGTTGAAGGTAAGTGTGTATGCAATCACGTGTTAAAAATTCGTAAAAATTTCTACGAAAAACATTTTAACTTACTTTTTAAAAAAACTTTTCAAATTTGAAATATTTTTCATTTTGATAATAAACTTGTCTATGCCCTTTCAGAAGGTTTTATACTGCGTCCGTTCGCAGCCGGCACTACACTATCGTAGTCTCTAATAATAGCTTATTTAACCGCACATAAATAATCGAGACACGTATACGTCGTTATCTACAATAACGTACGCACTGTACATATGTATGTATATACGAAAAATGTGTATATATGCAATATATAGACAATGAAAGTGAATAAGAATGAAATAAAGCTCTCGTCAAATCAAAGACAATATAGTATTTCGTTTTAACATAGATTCAAGTCTCTTGTAGCCCACACGTGTTCGGCCGACGGTAATTATCGCGAAGCTGATTCACGCGAAATTCCCACTGCGCTCTCCTTTGCAATATGCCAAGTCACGTGACGGAATTTACGACTCAAATTCCACGTAATATTAAAACCGCTGATGCATACCACGCGTATAATTATCGACCGGTTCTTTTTTTTTCATACGTTTGCGCGCCAAAGTTCACCGCTCTAGTTTGCTTGTCGGCTTTGCGGTTTTCTTTGATTTTTTATTTTTTTACTTTTCTCCTTTTTTTTCGTACACGTCTCTGCGTATATATTGGAGAGTTGCTAAGTAACACTTGTAAAAGTTTGTGCTCTAATTTATTGATGCAGCATAATTAAAATGGATTGAAAAACATTTTTTATTGGCAGCATCGTTAAAATCAGTCGATTATTATTGTTACTATTATTATTGGATTTACGTGATTTTACGATAAAAGTGAAATATTTGAATTTTTTCGCTACTGATTAATTAGAAAATAATTGTTAGTCAAGGTATTTAGATATCCGTGTGAAGAAAACTAGTAAAAATTATAAAAATTGAATTTAAAACAAATTTAAAAGCTCGCTCGAGCAGTATTAAACTGGAAGCGATGGAAAGAAGTTACCGCAAACATGAATATAAAAAGAGAATAATTACTGAAGGATGGGTTTAACTTGTCTAAAACTTTTCTGAATCATCACTTATAGCAATTCTCCAAGCAAAAGCTGTATATTTTAGCTTTGACGATTCATGGACGAAAAACAAGGTCGATTCGAACGGTCGTTTGCCAGTGATTAATTCTCCTTCTTAACGAGTTTTCTTATCGCTAAGTATTTATTTGTATTTCGATGACTTGGCATATCTCTCTGGTCGCATATAATAGCCGTCAATGAGGCGTCACGTTGAGGCTGTGATAAATGTTAGGCTGAAATAAAGGAAATTCGGAAAATTAAAAAACAAACAAATTAAATTTATGAAACTTCACACGAATACTTATGAAAAAGTGTAGATAACTAGCCTGGAGGCGTTGGTTACGCGATATATTTGTACATGCGTCGGTCGCAGACATACACGCTCATACATACGAACAAACACAAACACGGCTTGAGCCGTTAGGGGGCTAAAAAAGAAATTTCAGGCCTCTTGCGCAAGAGATAAGAAAGCCAGGGCTTTAGTCTCGAGACGACGCGAGTTAATTGGCTAAGGGCAACGCAGCAAAAGCTCTCGGAAGCTAAAGGAAAGCTAAAAAGTACAGTATACGGAAGAAAAAATTTAAAAAGCTAGACAGAACACAGAGAGTTAAAGGAAGCTTGAAATTAAAAGGACGCTTTAAAAAACAAACAAATCAAAATAAAAAAAAAACAACAAGAAAAAAAATGCAAACAAGAAATTAAGTAGGATGTAAAAAGGACAAAAATACACGAAAAAACGTTTTATCGTTAAAAAAAGAAAAAGTTAGTTAAAAAAATATAGTTAAAGAACAAAGTTGAAATGTAAGAGAAAAACGCTAACGAGTCGACGACAACGCAAACGTGTATTACCGTGTGTACCTGCAACACCACCGTCCACGAACATATCTAGGCTTAGACGTGTTGGCACCAAGTAGCACACGCCGTTACCATTGTTAAAAAAACAAAAACAAACAAACAAACCAATCTACTTAAATTACACACGACCAATAGGCATAGGATGAGTGCGTAGGAGACTTAGGACTTAGGCGTAGCCTTTCACAAGACGTTTTCAATCCATTCACGCCCTGTACTTTCTTACACATACTTCTATCTAAATCTCGCGAAGAGCTGATTTAACGTCAATACTCTCTTTCTCTACCACTCCCGAACCACGAAATCCCAGATAAACTCTTATCGATGAGACATATAATTTTACCAAAAATTCTTCTTACGTAGGATGTATTTTTTTTTTAAATCTTTTTTTTTCTTCAATTTTTACCCTTTTTTTATTTGGTTAGTACGATGATAATATACGTCTTAACACAAGCACACACGAGAGATATATATCATTGGGCCGTGGCACGCATAGTGGTACCGCACTGCTCGATCGTGTCTCTATGAGTTGCCGCGCCACCTTCGTTATAATACAGTAGCTGCTGCTGAGTCGTGATTGACTACCATGAACGACGACGGGTCCCTCCCAATCCTTCTATATACATACGCATACACATAAGCGCACATAAATATATGTGTGTAATATATATATATGTGTGTGTGTGTGTGTGTGTGTGTGTGTAAATGACATATCCGCATAATTCGCCAACTCGATATAATAAGAAAAAGAACGTGCATACAAAACAGAAAAATAAGAAAAAAGAGAATTAAAGGCAAACGTATATAACAATTGACAAATTGTCCCGGGTGAACCAACCGCTGTTGACGATCGCGAAACTGTAGCTCACGTATTATACGTCTACGTCTAAGCTGCTTAATTATTTTTTTTCTCTCATTACTACATCTATATGCTTGAATTAATGCGAAATATGTTCACGGGTAGACACGGCTACTGCCGTTGACACACCGAGCAGTCGGACGATTATATGAAGGATAATGAGACTTAAATTTATTTGAAAATAATCAAAATTTAAGTAATAGCAAAAAAAACAACAACAACAAAAGAAAAACATAAAAAAAAAATAAAATAAAGATCATGCCCACTGTCAAGTGTATTGATGCGAGTGTTGTATTCTGTTTTTTCTATCACGTGGTGTAGGCCATATTCGCCAGTTGTATCCCCGAGATTATTGACCTGATCGGGACGCGAAACAAGTATGGCGGCACTTTGAAGAACGAGCGAGGTCGCAGGTGAGACACAAAAAAAGCCAACTAGCTATCCCAAAGTTTTTCATATATCATCCTCTTTCACGATGAAGACAAAACTTTTTTATTAAGTCCCCCCTCATATCCCACTGATCCTTTCTTCTCTCAAACATTATATATATATCTCTCTCTTCTCTCTCTCTTTTTCTCTCTATTTCTTTCTTTTCTCTATTAGCTCTCCTTTTTTACTTCAAAATTACCGTGTCACCATATAAATACGCCGAAGGACACGATTGTAACACGTGTCCAGACTATATTTTCCTGTGTATCGAACATTATTTGTGTGCCTGATGTGTCTTTTCTTAAAAAAAAAAATATTGTATACAAACAAAAACCGTTTATAAGTTGATATATATTACTTACATGAATCATACATACTGTTGTGTGTGTGTTATTTTTTTTTGAAAATCGTCTCATCCATTTTTGCCATTATTTATTCAGTGTTTCACTTATCGTCTTTCATCCCACGTTTCATTGTCATTATAAACACGATCGAGCTCTTATCGCGAGAAAACATGACATAATGCAACATTCAATTGTTTGCCAGCTCTCTGTGGTTTTTTTTTAATTGTGTTGTGTATCTTATAGTGGCCGGTGGCTTTAGTCATCACGAAAAAAAGCGATGATTTCTTGAATAAAACTACTCGTGAGCCGCGAGTGCACTAGTGATTGGCATTAGTGAAATCCTTACTAGACTCCTCTACACTTTCAACGGCACTGTTGGAAATTCAATTAAATATAAGCTATGCATGACAAGCAAAGAATAATTAACAAAAGATTAAATTTAAATGTCATCAATCAGTACATTCCAAAACAATTCAATTATTTTATATTTTATTTGAATTAATCATTTCTTTAACGTACTTTATGTTGTTAATAACTTTTGAATAAATTTAAATTCAGCACGATTTTTTTTATGAATTTCATATGTAAAACTTGTACTGTTGCTTACTTTATTATTTTATTATATTTTTTGTTTATCGTCAGTTCGATTACTTTCACTAACTTGTTAAGTTGCTGCAAATCACTGCACAATTATTCGAATAAACTTGCAAAAACTAGTAAAAGAAAAAAAGAAAACAATGTCGTTTTCAACAGTGTAATAACCTTCCAACCTAATTTTCACTCTACCACTTAAACAGCCGAGTATCAACAGGTCCAACAAAAAATTTCTCTCAATTCATTCTGTAACAGCTTTATTAGCTCTTAATTAAGCACTTAGACTCACATAAAAGTACAAGGACCTGAAGATACGCATGTTACTTTTCGTATGTGTAAAAACACACAAGTCACACCATAATGCGTCACAAACGAAAAAATCACCAATTTCCGACAATCCTTTTTCCTCCTCCATCCATGTCACGATAACTCCCTACAACATTCTATTAGTATATTTCGACTTTGAGAAGTCACTTTTCTTTCTCTCTCTATCTATCTTTTCTCCTTTCCTGAGATTCACTCTATGCCTCACTTCAGAATTCACCGTTGAGTCACTTTACCACTATACAGATACACAGGTATATATCCACTCTCACGTCCATTCAGCAACTGGTGTTCGCTTGTTTGTTTACACATACATACACTCTCTCCTTCCTCTCTCTCTTTTCTCTTTCTCTTATTCTCTATCTCTTTCTCTTTCTGACCAAAACACAAGCGTACAGGCGAACATACTGTTACGGACACTCTCACATACCCATATAGACATACGTACACGTTCATGTACTGGCTGATCACGAGGCAAATACCGCTTTGCCTTGTTTTTCTATCAAGCAGCCACGTTCTTTTTCAACCTTCCCCTAAAAAAAAAAAAAAAGTCGTCGTAGTCTTCGAATGTGAACGTCTGCTGGTTATGGGGCTGAGCGTTTTCGCAGCCCGGGGTACAAGTGGTATTTACCTCGCGAGCTGCGCAAAACTGTCAATGTCCAGCATGCCATCCTGCATATAAGCCACAAACACAGACACACACACGTACACTTACATATATTAATATATATACATATGCATATGTGTATATATTTATATCCATGTACATTGAATGCATCAAACGATCTCTATTATATATATTGTTGTAACCACGTCAGCGTTTATTGATATATATTTATATAACAAGTTATTCCTTGGTGTTTTTTTTTAGTCAGCATTTTTATATGATTCTATCGTGTGCGAGTCCTAAAAAAATCCAGTGTAACGAAATTCAGAGAATTTTTTTCGTTTTCTATTGTTATTTAATTGTTATCGTTGTCAGTTTAACACACGAAAAAAAACAACGTAATGTTTCTACTCTCTTTTTTTTCTGGTCGTACAACAAAAGCCCACGACTACTGTGGCTTTCTTTTTAATGTTCCGAATTTTGACTAATACTGCATATTACGTATCTTGCACATGTCTAAGTAGGTACGTTTTTGTTGGAGCTTGAAAAAAAAACAAATTCGCAGTTCTGTATTTACTCGTCGATTATTTTACCAAAACGCACCAAGTCGACTGTAGGGCAGCGGGAACGATAGTGCGGTTGTACTTCGACGACGTCCCGTTGCTGTGATGCTCTATAACTTCCAAAATCGCAAAAGAAGATTAAAGATAGTCAATCGTTTAGCTTGCAAGTGAGCAGAAGCATAAGAAAAAGCAAAAAAAAAAAAAAGAAAAGAAAAAAAAGGGGAAAGGTTTAAGGACGCGAGAGCGCAACGGATAGCCAAACTATATTCCATCTCTTCACATATTAATACATCACACAAACGAGCGCCTCTACCGAAGCGTCATCGCGTGAAAACTCTATAGCTTGACGCGTACAAGTGTATCTCTCTAACAAACATAGACCTATAGTCCGGTAAGTCGCGCAAGTCGAAATAAGGGGAGGGGTCAGGCCCTCGGGACCCGATGTAGACGCCTGGCAGGGGGTGATCTTAGCCCAGGCTAGCCCTGGCGTACAGATATAAAGAAAATTAAAAAAAAAGAAAGAAAATTCAATGCAAGGCAATGCGAAAGGATGACGCAACGGGATGTTATTTAGATCAGATGATAAATACAACCAACACCTTGACACACGAATTTAGCGCGTGGCCGTCGTCGTCGTCGTCGCGTGCGGGAGACATTCGACGTGGGCGTGGACGATGCGCCGCGCGAGCGCGATACAACGACTCTTCCTGCGCTTTCCAGCCCCGTATATTCTTCTCTTTCTTTCCCAACGTCTTTTCTATCCGAGCATCGCTGACCCTCCTACCCTCAGCCTCGTCCCTTTTGTGTCGAGACGCGCGGACTGCGATGTTGGCGCAAAGAAACGCGGCCGCCACGTGTCTGTGTGTGTGTATACGTGCAGGCATCGAGCTTTCGCCGTCGTCTACACTACGTATACACGTCGTCGTCGTTGTCGTCACTCCGTGATCGATAACTCTTGCGCCTCTCTTTCATCCCTCCCCTCTCTCTCTTTCTCTCTCTCTCTCTCTCTCTTCTCCAGCCTCCATCGCTTTTCCCTCGCTCCGTACTACTCGTATATAAGCCTCTCTCTCTTCGTCGGCTCGAGAGCGGAAGGAAGACGAGCGAGTCACGTCTGGCCGCCTACGCGTAACCTCTCTCTCTCTCTCTTACTCTCTCTCTAAATACTACGTGAAAGATTCTCCGGACTATTCTCGTTGCATTTCCGCGCGCGGAAGGCACTTATTCGTCGAGCGTTTATCGCGCGCCAAGTATCTATATACATACACGACGCGAACTCAAACACACAGCCACAAAAAAAAAGTAGAGCAGGTAGCATGGAATGATAAAATTGCGTATGCCTTGGAATTGTCCTTTGAGATAACGGAGCGAAGCGTATTATATTGTCCAATCATTTATTTTTGATCACGTTCTTTTTTTTTCTCAAACCTCTTCTTCATTCAGCCCGTAGAGGTAGATGATTTTTTGAAAAAAAAAAAAAATCGATCACAACTTCACATATAAAACGATTGATTTTGTTGACGAACCAGCACCCCCCTTTAACTTTCCCCCCGACCCCCTTACCCCCTCAAGAATCACACACTCTTCTTCGCTCTATATATCCTCTCACTTGTAAAAGCCCGCAATGAGAAGTAGATTTCGCAGAAGTATTATTATTGTTACTATTTATATACAAATTTTGTACTTTTCTCTCGGCATTTTTTATTATTTTAGTGAACTCGCTTGATATTTACTACTTATATATTTATTATTCATTATTCTTACTACTATTTACGATGATACATTTATTTACACACATACAGTATATACTCTAGTTATTCGAAGTATTTACGTAGATCATAGATTTATTACAATTTGACTGTTTATATAGTTTGTTTATGTACGATTGCCTGATACGTCATTCACAGAGACGAACGAGCCTGCACTTACACAGTCAGACACACACGTTTACACTTACATACAGCCACACACAAATACATACACATACACCAGAGACACGAGATCACAATTTATTTGTTTGTACTGAATCTAATGATCGCTAAATCCACATTGAACGAATTGTAATAATGAATGTAACATGTATGATTTTTATTATGATTATGAAAATTTTTTCTATCTCTCTATATATATATATACATATATCCACCACTAAAAGTTATATAACCTGTATGTAAGTAGAATAGTCACATTAGGTGCCACGCTAGTTGTTCGATTAACAAGTAGTCGATACTAAATACGACTCACTCCAAAAATATATCCTATCGTTTCCTGGTAAGTTAGTCATCGATTGATTACAATGTCCATTTGCGTGGAGAAAAATGTCGCGCGTATCGATATTTACGTATATTTATACATGTGTGTGTGTTCCAATTGTTTCACCCACGGTGAGCTAAGCTCTCTCCACAAAAGTCGCAAGTGATGCACAAGCATTGTAACAACCAACGACACTTGCTTTGATTTTTCTCCACGTATCATTGTTTGTCCTTTTTTGTTCCATTGAGATACGGCCGATAATACGACAGCCGGTATATCCCAATGGAAGCTCAGCTTCTAGGAGATTTTTTTCTAATCTGAAAATGTGAAAAAAAATAAATATAGCAACAAACAAAAAATTCACAATGATATGAAAATTGCTTTGGAAACAAATAATAAAAAAAAACTTGTCCATTCATTCTCGTGTTCATCGAGAAAGATCAAGATTGATTATGAAAAGACGAATAAAACGTGTACTATTCTTGTATTGAGAGAGCAGACTAAAATGGTAACAAATCGATGTCCCAATTTGTGTACATTCTTCCACTAATTTTCTGTCTACCTCTGTCTCTTGATCTGTCTCTCTCTTTCTCTCTCTCTTTAACTTTGTCTTTCTATCTATCTCTTTCTCATTTTTTTATCATCTTTTTTTTGTCTTTGCTATTAATGTCTAACCTAATCTGACTTTTTGTTGTGTGAATTATAAAGATAAAGATTAAAATTTTGAACAAAATTTTATCTGTCGAAAAAAAATACTCGATAAGTAAGACGAGAAAGAGTCACATAGAATTATTTATTGGTATTAAAATTAACGTTGTTAAATGATTTTAAAATTAAGATTGTGAATTTCATTTGTACTCATACTCTGCTTGCCTTCTTTAAAGTACAGCTTGAAAAAGAAAGATTATAAACGAGTAATTAGCAAAATGAGTTTTTTCCTTTATATTCACTTTTTGAATTATGAACTTCTTGAAGTTCAATACCTCTTCATTAAAAAAAATCCAAAATTCGTTTGTACTACAGAAATATAATTTGATTTAATAAGCTTTGTAATTAATAAATAAATCAATCCATGAGTTTTAATAAAAGGCAAGTAGAGTAATAAAATTTTTAAATCTCTCAGAAAACAAATACGAGATTAATTTCCAAAAAATTCATATTAAGTTGTAGTGGCTTATATAATTTTTTTTTATCATCCAAAATAAAAAATTGAAAAAATTGTGCAAAGAAAAAAAAAATGTGTTGTTAATATACAATGAGGCGTCAGCCAAAAATACGATCTAACATATGTTTTGTGTTTGCCAGACACATTGTTGTGTGCGGCCACATAACCTACGAGTCCGTCTCGCACTTTCTCAAGGACTTCTTGCACGAGGACCGAGAGGACGTCGACGTCGAGGTTGTTTTCTTGCACAGGTATGACAATCGTTTGAATATTCATGGTGATTATTGAAAAATTTTAATGCGCCGACCTCGGTCAATGATAATCTCAAAGGTCATGAAAAATTTGTGGGTAAAAATCTAAAAAAAAGACAAAAAAACATAAAGGCTAAGTAAATAAAATGCTTGATTTCACAAAAATATTGTGTACGTAAAGGATAATGTAAGAATAAGAAAAACATGTCTATACTCATACGATAATGAAATGAATATAATATTCAAGTTTAATAACACTATTATAATGTATGCCCAGCACAGTATAAAAAGAGTATGTAATTAAAAATGTTAGACATTTCAATGGGTACAATCAATGTCTGATAGAGATGAAATTTTCATCTCGGACATAGATATATAGATATGTCATCGCACTCGCGGATTCGTATGTTGTATATCGCGAACGCGCCTCGAACTGAACGACTCCCTATCTATAGTATCATCGTTCCTAATATGAAAATGTTTATATCAAACTGTCTGTAGCATCATGAATGACATTTTATTCGGACTCGTAACAAAAATATGTGTCAATACACGAACAACCCTTTGACGCCTGTCTATCCTTACCTGTTTTAATGGACAACACACAGTTAGAATTCAACCAGCATATAATGATATTCCCATCAAATTGTAACATCACCGAACCAACCCCAACTTCCAACAACATACACGTAGATACATAGACACACACTCACATCGATATTATTAGTCCCATACAGTCGGAATTCGACGTTATTGTAAAAAAAAACTAGGGAAAAATAAGCCATAAAGAAGATACTGCTAAAAAACAGCAGAAAAAGAAAGGAATAAAGCAGTGGAGGCCAAACGGAAGCGCCGGTGGTCGGTCGGACTAAAGGAGAGTTGGCCTGTGTTCGCAGGAAGGAGCCCGATCTCGAGTTGGAGGGCCTCCTCAAACGGCATTATACGACCGTGGAGTTTTTTCAGGGCACCATGATGAATGCCGTGGATCTGGAGCGCGTCAAGGTATCCTCGATGACCCAGCCGACACTGACCCACACCCTCTCCTCACACGAGACATGTATCTATGCATTAATCCCTTTATCGTCATTCCCCTTACCCCCAGCCACGATCAGTTCCTCTACCTTATCGCTGGCCACACTCACATTCCAAGGTTCACGCGCGCAACTGGAAGTATAGTTGATCGCTGCTTATACGCGCAAAATTGCCGAGTCAATTAAAAAACAAAAAAGTAGTCAATTCGATTGGAAATTCTAATGAGCTGCCTTTTGGGTTTCCCTTTTTCTTTTCGCGACTCGTCATCCACGGATCACAAAGTGCAGTTAGCAAGCCGGAAATTATTCAGTTCAGAAGTGATCTTGCCGCTGCAAAATCTGAACACGCTCTTGCGAGAACGTCAAGCCGAATAATTCGGCGTCATGAATATTCCCCCTCCTACCCCCTGGAGGAAGGGGAGGCGAGGAGGTACACCGCGATATCGAGTGGCTCGTTACGATCGCTCACGACGTCGGCCGAGCGTTAAAGCCGAGCGGTTTTCTTTAACGAGCAGCAAATCCCGTGAAAAGAACTGACTTCCAGGGCGACGCAATGACCGTCTCCTCCGTATACCCTGAGAACTCAACCTCGCAGTCAGCAGCGATATGCGTTCGGCTGCTGGGACACAATGAGTAACTCTCTCGTCGGCAAGCCCATCGATCGACGATGATACAACCAGACCCCCTTCCCTCTCAAACTCCCCTCCGCCCATTTTCTCCCGTAACACTAGTAACTCCCCTCCCACCCCCTCTTGTAGTCATCGTGCGCGCTTTGGCTATATCGATCCGGTTTTCAACGCGGCTGTTCACGCGCCTCGTATAATACGATGTTATACTTTTCCATATACTTATCTCTATACTTTTCTTTCTTTCACGTTTTTTTTTCACTGTTCGATTGATTTTGATTTCTCTTCAGTATTTTTTTAATCCTTAGCGATATGAAGTTAGTTTTACTACGTTTACTGTGTACACGCATTGATTTAGTTACATGTATTTACGTAATTTTTCTACATTTTTTCTATCTATATATAATACTCGTACACACATATATATATTTTTTTTAAATAGTTATGTATCGTAAGGACAATCGTGTGTTTAGATAGGTGGCGCCTGTCGATGCTCGTGTAGTTTTACAAACTTTCTACATAGTTTACAATATATGCATACGTTTCATTGATTTTTATCAACAAAATAATAAGTGCTGTAGATTGCTGATTATTTATTCACGTATTGTTATTATTATTATTTAAAGTTAGAGTTATTAGAATATTGTTGATAAAAAGAACGCGCGAGCTAATTCTTACAAAAATATATTCATATTCTTTTTTAAATAATCTTTTAATTATTGGTGTAAGTGTATATTTGTACATTACTACAGACTTGAACGGTCAGATATCAGGATAACCAGTCTAATCACAATAAATACATATACCTTAAACTCACGCTCACAAATTTTTCTCTTCTTATAGAACATTTCTATGCTCATTAGAAAATTTACTCTATATTTTATAATCATATTATTAAAAGCCACACGTAGCTGCTTCTCGTACCTCATTGTTAAACTGTAGAATTCTATACGTATAAAGTACAATAATTAGATTATTGTTCAATTAAAAATTAATTGCAAAAAGGCTAAATTATAAGCCAAGTTGATAAACAAAATTTATCCAATACAAATGTCATATAACGTATCGTCGGACGAGAGGCGGCGACGCACACATAAATAGCAAGCGCCTGAGAAGTGCATGGGTTATGCTGTATTGAGCTATGGGACCAAGTCCGCGTGCATTAGACTTACTTTAGATTTATAAATATATCATTATTCTTATTCTTACTCTATTTATATTTAATTATTTTTATATATATACATATATATATATATACATATACACATAGAAACATATGTATATGTAAATAATTTATTTATTTAACGAGTGCATTGCTTTGAGAAGAAAATTTCATTTTTCGTCACGTTTGCAAAAGTGATGATATTGTATACACTTAACAAATACAATGAATTACCTAGGCTTTTCTAGAACATACATAACGATAATTTGGTTTTTACTTTTTTCTCTGCACTGCTATAGAAACTAGTGCCGAATAATTGACCTATGTACATTACTAATCATAAGGGTCGCGCAGCTACGAAATGAAAAAGAAGGCCTATATCGATTGTCTCGACAACTCTAATACCTTCTTAGCGTAACGCACGCGTCCACACCCTAGATAATAGTAATTATGCTACTTTAGCAAGAAATAAGCTGATGAGCGTGTTTATTTTACTTAGAGTTTGCTTAATTTGTTATTTTTTTTCTCACTTGTATAGTATATCTTGACGAAAGAAAAAGAGAAAAACTAGAATTGCAGGGGTTGAACAAGAAATGTGCAAGAGATTTATTGCATTGAGAGTCGAAGGAGGATTTAAAGCTGCGAGACATTAGAGGGGGGATGGGGGGGGGAGGGTCGAGAAGGGACGGCGTTAAAGAAAAGAAAAAAGAAACTAACGTAAGAGTATGTAAGAGAGAAGTGGGGTAGCAAGTTTTGTAATGTTTGTTCGGCTCCGAACTCCCGTAGGAAGCCGCCCGACCTCGAGCTGGAGGGACTGTTCAAGCGGCACTTCACCACCGTGGAGTTCTTTCAGGGCACCATCATGAACCCGATAGACCTGCAGCGGGTCAAGGTGAGTACCACACGCGGCTCGAGTCTGCGTGACCAAACGACACGAGTTGCAAGTCACACTAACGATGTGTATACCTCGTATGCGTACAGTATTGACGTTGTGTGTTGCCTTCGTGCTCGTGTGTGTACATATATATATCTATACATCTCTCTATAAATATATACATACCTGTCGTGTGCGCGTGCAGGGTGACTGTATGTGTGCGTGTGTGTCTTGGTCGGTCTGTGAACTGTCGTTCTGCCGCTGGAGAGTATGTGAACGATGCTGCTAACCACTCCTCCACCCCACCACCACCATTACTGTACACACAACCCACGCCCCTTTCATTACATCTAAACCAAAAGTTTGGAAAATTTCATAAGAGGATACTTTATTGATGATTCTCTTATTGTTGATTCCACGACAAGTCGAACAGTCTTGATTCGAGAGCAATCGTTTCTTTTTGTTGTTTGTTTTTTTTTTGGTTTTTGTTTGTAGTTCTTTGCTTCGGAACAAACGTGCTTAATAATTGTACAATTTGTAACGAAGCTTTGTAAAAAAAGCTTAATTGATAAAATGCCTAAAGTTATTAAGAAGTGCTAATTATATTGAAACTGTGCCGCAGCAAATACAGCGATTAAATAAATCTTCTTACTGTTTTATATTCCGCAAGTAGTTGCAACGGAAAAATATATTTAACTTCACGGTTGGAACGCAGTGTTTTCGGAATGCTGTGGTTGCAATGAGCAAAGTTCATATTTTACCCACTGCTGTGCTTTATATTCAAAATGTACTATATGCACACTATAAATAATGAAAACAAATGTTTCCGAAATAATTTCCAACCCTAGATTCAGAAATTATTTCAAAATTATTTTTTGAAGAAAATCGCCAAAAAATAATACCTTGTTATTACAAACTTTTTATTTTTTAAAAAAGATATTTTTTAAATTAAGCAATCGAATTGATATAACGAGGTTAACGTAAGAAGTTTTATTATATAATCAGCTTACTTCGAATGCCACTTACGATAAGAGTATTTAACCTTTGAATCGCGAATATTAATAAGGCTTTATTAAATATTTGCCGGCGCAATCCGGAAAAAAGTTCCAGGCCGCTCGCTAAATCGCCCCCCCCTTACGCAGAACATCGAAAAATAAACTTTTAATTATTTCCCCAAGCTCCGGCAAGCTCGGCTCGTTAAATCTAAAGGCATTACTACAATTATCGATGAAAGAAAAAAACGAAGTAATTGAGAAAAGAAGAGAAAAACTTAATCTCGAAGTTGAAGGGCTAAAGTAGCCAATTAAAATTCATCCGCATTGACGGCAGCGCGTGAGCTGATTAACCGAGATCTGAATTTGACAATCTAAACTTTTTCAACTTGGACAAGCCGTCCTTTGATATTCAATAATTTTGAGAGGCCATTTCAAAATTTTTTCTCGACCACCAAAACACTCAGAACCACAAGATATTCGACGATTGTCATGGCAGATCTCATATCAGAGTCAATCCCACGTAACCACCGAGCCTTTTGTACGCACTTTTAATGGAAGGCCCTGTGGCGACGGCGTCAGCCCTTTGCTCACGATCATAATCGATGCTTCCTCGTCTTTAAAGACACCCTCGAGACGTCTTCTCTCCCTTTGTGTCAGCTCGACTGGCATTTTCTCGCTCGGAGCCGCGCTTACCTCCAGACACATTTTCCCTTTGTCGCGTCTTGTCTCCTTTTGTCTGTCTGTTTGTCTCTTTCTGCCTTTCTCTCTCTCTCTCTCACTCTATCATTCTTTCTCACTTACTCTGTATCTCTGTCTGCCTCTCCCCCCACCCCCCTCTGCGGCAGAGCAGCTCTGTGGTACTGTCTCGAACGATTTTAATGTGCATAGAGGGCACGTGCATCTGTGTAGGGATGTTGTTGTCTTGAGTGTTAAGGAAGAAAAAACGTCACGTCGTTATTACGAATGTTGTTATATATATCCTTGTTTTATTTGGCCTCTGTACGCCTGTAGTGATTTCGCGATTTTCTCAAGGTTCCAGTTCCAGATGCATAATCGAGACTCTCTGACGTAATGCAGTTCTTCGATGTTCGTCTTGAATAACGTTTTTACGAGGACACACACAACACTGTGTACACTTGGACACATTCACATACACGCGCGCGCAAATGTACGCCGACTAATGTTGAGAAATCACGCGCACAACCAGTTTGTGTATACGTTGTAAATCATGTTTATACCACACCTTGACCCCAACACACACACGAGACGAAACGAGACGAGAAAGAGAAAAACGCCGCTCACTTGGAGTGAAAGACCGAGCTGAGCTGATTCAGTCTATAGGAGGGGTAAGTTCGGAGGTAAAAAAAAAGAAATTCGCGTTAGCAACGCGAAGGATCGAGGGCTAGTTAAACTTTACTCGAGGGTAGTTAATCAGAGGTTCTTTTCATTTTTGTCAACCAGAGGACGTAGTTGTCGCAGTAATGCGTTAGTTCGGTCTTACCCTACACCGACTCGTACTACTGCGAGATGACACTTGCCGAAAGAGAGATATATAAATGTGTGTGAAAGGTTGTTTCCTCCGCAAGCTTTAAATTGACAAAGATTTGGCGAACAATTGATGGGATTTTTGTTGGTGCGGTGCTTCAAAATGTGCGTTTTACTTGCCTTGGTTGTAGTTTATTTTTCAAGACACGGCAACATTTTGAAGTACTTCCCTACAGATGCATTGAAAAAACACATACGTTTAGTTGAATTTTGTGTTGTTGGTATTGCTATTCGAGTTGAAAATAAAAAAAAAAGCGTCCAATCAGCAGGAGGTGCGCAGAGCGGCTTATAATCTGCCGAGGTTGGTTATACGGTGGTATATACATACTGTAGTGACGTAGTTGTATTCGACAATTTAAACGACTCTCTACAGTTACTTGCTCTCTTTCTCTCTCTTTATCTATCTTTGCTTATACGTGCGCGTCAAAGCATGTTTCGAGTAGTAGTTTGCAAAGCGTGGAATGTGCTATAGATTAGGTTTTTCGTGCTTTTCTCTGGTAAGCTTCGTAGAGTATGTGCGATTATGATGCGAGTAGGTGTACAGTTTACTAGAGTTATTTGGCCCTACGTCCTGTTGCATGCGTATGCCTCCTTTTTTTTGTAGCTGTTTAGAATGAATTATTATATATTTGCGTCGTGCGGCAAGACTGAAAAAAAAGAGAAAAAACAACGATACGGAAAAGCTTTGTTTTTTTTTGTTCGCCATTTTTTTCTCCCCCTCATAGTTTGCACAGAAAATGAGAATTCCAAGAGAACAGACCCTTAGTCGCAAAGGCAATGTTTTATTTAAATTTAACAAAAAAAAAAAAAAAAAGATAGTTTATACTAATACTGCTTTTCACGATTTTCTATCAATCGTTTTTTTGTCAAAGAATTTTTTTATTGGCAAATTTTAATAAAAAATCCCGGCAATTTAAGCAGATAAAACGCGTATTATGCTTTGTAATAAAAACAACGGTCTGTTCTTTAGCCGTGCGTTTATCTAACAAAGAAGAACAAAAAAAAATGTCGAATAACACCCGAAGTTTCCTAACCACAGCACTAGACTTCCCCCCCACCAGCTCCTCGCTCATAAATCTCTTTGACCCGTCAGCTCCGCCTCACCCGATCTGATTCCATGTACATTTAACATACTGACCCCACAATGAAAAAAAAACGTGCACAGCGGCTTTTCCGTGAAACAAGACCGAGGAAGAGAGCAACAACAAAAATGAGGCTGTCCAACTTTCTAGGTCCACGAAGCTGACGCGTGCTTGGTCCTGGCCAACAAGTATTGCCAGGATCCGGACGCCGAGGATGCGGCGAACATTATGCGCGTCATCTCGATCAAAAACTACTCGGACGACATACGCGTCATTATTCAGTTGATGCAGTATCACAATAAGGTGAGATATTTTTTTTTCTTCTCATTATTCTCATTATCTCGCCTTGGCTTTTACTACCCTTATAAGCTCATTGCTGATTCATTGTTCGTCAAATAATTCTAATTTCAACAGATACACGAGGATGTGGTAGGAATTCGTAATTGTCAAAATTTCTAAATTAATTCAATTTTCAGCGCCGTCGACTACATTATACGAAATTACCCGATGTACATGATAAATTTTCAAATAACTCATAAGCCCCGACTCGAGGCAATCATCGTATGCATTAGCCTAATCGACGAATTAACCTTTTCGCAGGCCTACTTATTAAACATTCCATCATGGGACTGGAAGCAGGGCGACGACGTGATTTGCCTGGCAGAATTGAAGCTGGGCTTCATCGCTCAGTCGTGCCTGGCGCCGGGCTTCAGTACGATGATGGCTAATCTCTTCGCTATGCGCTCCTTCAAGACGGTCAGTAGACGCGCATTATTCGTTCTGATAAAACGCGTGCCAAGCTCACGCTCTTATCCGACGAATTTACTATTACCATTACGATTTATTTATAGATAATTTTTAAATGACTATGCATGTACGATATTATCGCGGCCTGTACTGGGGAACATGATCAAACTGGTTTTTATGGGAAAAATGCTGAAGCATCGCGGGTTTTTTTTTTAATTTTGTCTATTTTCAATACTATCGATAATGATAGGTGTATTATCAGGAACTTTTTCAGTATGCAAACATCATTATGTACAAACATTTTCTTTCGATCCATATAATAATTTCACACGATTTTATTCTTCTAAATGAATGTTAACGACAAATTCGAATCACACCGCGTATCGAAACTTAACGAAATCGTAACATATAAAAACAAAATCATAAAAAAAAAACGACTCCGGCATATACGAAGTCGTCACTCGGTAACGTATATATCTTTGGCCGTTCGAGCTTTTTTTCCATCGGACAAAAGAAAAAAAACCAAGCGTAACAAAAGGATAAAGCAAAAGGCAGCAAAGAAGGCAGGGGTGTGGGTATGCGTATGGGGGAAGCCGTTGGGGCTTCCAAGCCGCACAGAGGCAATACATGCATAGGCGCGCGGAAATGTCGAAAGTCGTCGGTTCATTGCTACCAGTCGCCCCCCTCGTGCATACAGGCTTGGCAGAACGACTACCTGCGCGGCACCGGCATGGAGATGTACACGGAGACACTGAGCCCCACCTTCATTGGAATGCCCTTTGCCAAAGCCACTGAGTAAGTCGGTCCACCATGAAACGTTAAACAGCAACTGTAAACTGGCAATATCTTATAACGAAACGATAAGACGACGATCAATTTGTTGCTAATCACATATATCGTTTTTTTTCTTCATATTTATATTTATATATATACATATGATTGTTATATCGTGAACGCAGAAATTGTCCACTCGACATTGACGTATAACCGGCCGATTCAAGAGACGCTCGACTTTTTTTTCTTTCTTTTTTTTTTTCATTAGCTCATTTTCATCTGATTTTATTTCTTATACAATATACATATCTAAAGAGGCGTCGATTCAGCGTTAAAATCTCGTAATTAAAACGTTATTAGTTTATGAAAAGCTGAAAGGATTTTCTTTAGCGAAATTTCGTGTGACTTAAAGCTTGTTTTTCTTTGAACTTACAATTCGTATACATTTAAAGCCAACGATTCGTTAAAAAACGCGAGCGAGAGTTTTGATGCAAAGCTGGATATTAAAATCAATACCGTTCGTGAATACTGCGCGATTCGAATACATTTATTTTGGTGAAAAGCGGAAGAAAAACGTGCGTTTATGCGGAAAAGGTGCTCGTTCCTTTGGCAAACTGACTCGGGGGAGGGAAATGCAAACTGCAATACGAAGTGCATGATATACGCGTATCAAAGGCTCTCGGGGTCTCTTGAATCGAACAGCCGGCGTGAAAGGACATGAAGCTTTGCCTATCGCCTGTGTCTCTCACTATGCTCCACATTACGCTACATCCAACGTCTTATTATTTATCTACTATTATCATCATTATTATCTGTCTATCTAACTATCTCTTAAACATATATACATATATTTTATTAATATTACTTATTTAAAAACAAAAAAATTGTATAAAAATCAATGGTGACAACCGCATCTGTGCTAATCACGAAATCTATGTGAAAACACCGTTCATTGCTTCCAAAAGAAATTATACTACTTCACATTTTTCTGCTGTCAAACTTTTATTGTTTTATTTTTCTTTTTTTTTTTATTTCTATTTACATGAAAATTAGCATTGCGTCTGCTGCAGACATTTTTAAGGCATTAATTAAACGGCAAATTAATTCCTGCTGTCTCTGTGAAATCACTTAATGTTAAATAATGTTAAATATAATGTGCGCACGTTGTTTTTTTTTTTTAACCAATTTAGTTTTGAACTTACGATGTTACTTTACCTCTTTTTTTTGCAAGGAAGCAATTAACAACACTAATAATAGTACTAATAAATAAGCTGAAGAACAACTAAATAACGATCACTATTAACACACTTTGTCTAACTTTTTTTTTTAAATAGCACACGTGTACACGTCTCTTTTATAAATCAAATATAATCTCAAAGACTTACTGAAGTTAGGCTTTATTGTAAATACGAGAAAAATATTTTTATGACTTTGAGTTACGATAACGTAGACGTATAAATGGCAGACTAGACATGTGAATAGGAGTTTCAATTTTTATTTTATCAGATTTTTGCATCCATTCATGCGTAAAATAACAGTTATATTCCCTTTTATTTAGGTTGTATAAGAATTTTTATTCGAGCAAGTATGACATTTTTTATAAACGACTAATGTGATACGACGCAATTTAGTGAGGTTAGCAGAACGGCTTTAATTATGAATTCCCCTGGCCTATCTTTATAGGAATGTAATAATCGACATCGCTTTTCAAAAATTATTTCTTTATCAGCTGGTCTACCTATACATTTTATATCTTGCTTTAGTTTGCTGTTGTAGAATATATCTTACTTTGCAGATGGAGCGTGAACGTGCCGACCCATTTGCCAGTAATATAATTTTTGCAGTTTTTTAAATGTATATATTAATAATAGAATACGAAATAATTCATAGTTTTTATAAGGATATTTTTAGGTAGTTGAATAAAACTTTTGACTTTTCAGTTTTCATGCGTAAGATTTTTCAAAAAAAAAAAAAAATTGAATTTCGATGTCTGGTTCAAAGTGATTGAACGTTAAATATTTTTTCATTTTTCATTGAAATACTAGTAGGAAAGGACGCACGACCAAGAAGGCACTTTTTAAAACCTTCTTTATAAGGCAGTAGAATATTTTTTTTAACGAACTACTTATTTTTAGTATTAAGAAGTTAAAAATATGAACAATTATAAAGAATATTGGAATCTTGGGTGAAATATGTTATCCAACTACGAACTTTTCCCACGATCTTGGGAGAAAATTCCATTCACGAAAAGAGACGCTTTCACATAAATTGAGAAAAAAAATCTCATCAAGTAATAGTATATACACATTATTTTAAACCTGATAACAAATTCTTTTAAAAGAAGAGCAGTTCTTATCGTTTCTTTTCGCGATTGGAAACTTAATCGCTGAATAAAAAAAGAAACAATCGATTGATTATAAGCGAGTTTGAATAATGTGCGTATATAGGCGAAAAAAGAAAGAAACGCAAGCAGAGAGCTTGATCTCTAAATTAAACCAAAAAAAAAACTTTCTTTTGTTGTCGAACGATGTGTGACGATGATGACGTGGAGCCATGGTTGGTTGGTGTTTCAGTCGCCGGACACTCAGGCGTGGCAGAATGATTACCTGCAGGGCACGGGCTGCGAGATGTACACGGAAACCCTGTCCCCGTCCTTTACCGGGATGACATTTCCCCAAGCCAGCGAGTAAGTCACTCGCTGCCCACGGCTGCCACACATGCAAACTCGACCCTTACTTCAATTACTCTTCCTTTTCAATTTCTCTCTATCTCTCTCTCTATCTCTCTTTCTTCAATATCTTTCTTCTACTTTTTGTTTTCCTTTCGTCTGTATTTCAAAGGAGTATTTGTAACGAATGAATACAGTCTATTGTAAAAATGAAAACAGAAACCGTTAATGTATAAAGTAACTTTTGTAAATTACAATTCATTCGTTGCACGTAATAAATGTATTTTGTACAATCTCTTTCTAATTTTTCTCTCTCTCTCTTTCTATCTCGATTCTCTTTCATTTTCCTCTTCAGCCTTATTTTATACGTGTATATAAATACATACATTATATATAGATATATCTATATAAAAATGTCTTTCTTTCAACAAGTTTTTCTCGACACATTTTGTACCGTCAAACAATACGCAACAAGCATTCGACACAGATACTCACCCACACAAATCCCCATCCCACCCCCCCCCCCTTTTATTCACCTTTCATTTTTCTCGTTGTCGTTCGGCACTTGTGAACGTACTCCTTCCCCCCTCCTCTCTCTCTCCCTCACCACCCCTTTCAAAACTACTAGTAGACAACTCTCTCCTCCGTAGAAAACAACACCGTCCTCGTTTCCTTGTGTACAGTTTTTGTATAGACTTTCCTTTTTGTCTGATTTATCTTTTTCGTTTTCTGTCACAAGTTTTTTAAACGTTCGCACACTCGCACACCCAGACAAAACACACGCGCACACATACACACTCACACAGAGAGTTACGCGCGCATTACCTTCGCCGGCCATTCTCTCGGCGAAAAAAAAACTTGGTACACGTAAAAAGTGTGCGAACGTGCATGTAAATTTTGCATTTTGTATATGTACATAGTTTTTTTGGCATTTACACGCTCGGCCCCTATCTGCCCCCTCTCTCCCGTCACTACCTTATCTCACACTCGAATTTCCTAATCAACACAAGTGCACCAATCCGTAAAAATGTTTATTTTCTATTATTACAGTTCTGTATGCTGTTATATTTTTCGTTGTTCTCAGCGTTCGTTCGTTCATTTTCTGTCAGTCACGAAGCAATCGTTTAAAAAAAAATATCAAAAAGTTTCTAAATCTCGTCCCATTTGCATTGGCTCTTTATTCTTATTAATTTTTTTCACAATCGAAAAAATCGTTTAAAATATTATTTATCGTATATATAGTCATTTAAAACAAGCAGTTTCACAAGAGCGCAGCCTATACCCGGGGGGAGAGTAGCGTTGTATACAGCGTGCGCGTCGATTGCTCGGTTAAGCCAATCCGACGAGACTTACAACGAACAACTCCCGAGTTCTCGCGGCAGCTCGAGATAGCCGTGGGTGGGGCGGGTGGAAAGCGAGAGAGGAGCACTGAAAACTTGGCTTTGCCTAAGCGCTCTCGGCCGTTCTTTTGGAAATAATTTCGCGAACTGCTGCAGCTACGAGTTAGGCGCGATCGAAGCGTCACAGCAGCAGCGCCAGTACCAACACCACCAGCCCCTCCCCCCCCCTCTCTCTCTCTCTCTCTCTCGTTCGAATTGTCCCGCTTGGTGGAAAGCGCGCGACTGTTGATCTAGTTCCAAGTTCCTCGACTGCTTGTCTCTCGAGCCTCGGCATACTACCGAACTTCCGGACTAGTTCTGCTGAATGGCTTTGTTGGCGCGCAGGCACAAGTCGTTTGTGCTACTGCGACCGGTGCTTAATGAAATTTTTGGCTTTGCTCTGATTTTGTAACTTTACAACGGGTCACCGGTTTCTTTCTCACCCCCCCCCCCCTCCCCCCTCACTCCGCTCCCACGCCCAATCTCGTTGGTGTTTTTCTCTCTCTTTTACGGGAACGCGTTCAGATGATTCCGTCGTTATGCGAACGATTTTATCGGAGAGCCCCGTTGCGGCGTCGTAGGTTGGCTGGCCAAAGTATTATGGATTGATTTCGTGACTTTTGCGTTTATACGTAGCTTGAATTCTTGTCCTCGCGAGCGTTTAATTTTTGTTTGTTTATAGTCATTTGTTTATTGCTGTTTCATCACGATGTTACATTGTTAATAAACATAAGTATATCATAGATGTTTAGGAAGTTTTTCTAGTTTCGTTCAGTTTCTGTATAAAGCATGACCGCTGCTCTTACCCGTGCGCCACACGATTTATTTCTACGTAAGTTGTTACTAAATCGTGCTATTTACGATATGATTTTTTTTTATTTATTTCTATTGAATAAAACAGTTTCGCTAGCGCAAACTTGCAAATCAAAATTGACAAATTTCTTTGGCGTTGAAAGCTTTTGAATTTTTATTTGGAATTTGTGTTTTTTGTTTTCGACAATCGTATTGATTCTTTTGTTGTATTCCATTTACCTGTGTATAAATAAACACCATAACGTAAACGTAGACTCGAATGATTTGCGTTACTTATAATTTGTCACTAAGTTTCCGCTCAAGTTATATCCTTGTTGTTCAAGTAACTTTTAGTTTTTGAATTTTTTTTATTTTTTACACTTAAAGTAAATAATGAACATCTCTTGTACATAGAATCAATTAATTTGCGCACAAGAGCTTTCGCACAATATTTTGTTATTTCCATTTTTATAAAATTATTCTTCATCAAAGAGCTTTGATGATATTTTTTGTTTTTTTTTATAATCTACATTTTTTTGTCTTCAACTTTGATTTATGGTCTTACTACTACTAAAATTCTATCACTATTCTGTCGTTTGCGTGTGTGGGAGTTAATTTACTTATAAGACGCAGTCCTTCTCATTAGATTTTAATTTTTTTCTCCATTGTACTACTTATGTATATTTAATGTGACACTTCCTATTAGAGGAAGCCTTAATGCTGTATACTTGCGAATCGTATACAACAATTTTTTTTCCTTATTACTCCTAATATGTGATTATATTGTATGACGTATAACTAGTTCTTAGCGAAAATTCATGTCAAGTGAATTATTCATAGTGTAGACTGAATATTTTTTTGTTTTTTAAATATTCTAACTTTTATTCTAGTCTTCCCGTAATCTAGTTTTAGACATTTAAAAGTATTCTAATTAGACTTTAGAGCGTGTACAAATTATGTAGTACTCGCACGCATGTCTTCGTTTCATTAACTTCACCACCACGATAAATCTTCTTTTCTGTGTTTAGCACTCATAAATCGATGTTTTAACAAAATTCACGCTTCGTAATAGTAAATAACAACTGGCAACGTTTAAAAGTGCTTTATTTGCATCGATCGCTATTTAAATTTTTTTGTAAAATAAAAGTTACTAACAATTCTTAAAACATCGATGTTAAAATTTGCTCTTGTCAACACTAATTTGGCTTTAAAAAAATCAAATAGTTACTAGTGTAATAGCGACTCTGCATGAATATTTGTTATGAAAATACACGTCGAAAGTGCGTTGATTAAAAAATTAGCAATTCGTATTGTTTCCAGATACCATAGTTTTAAAGTTATAAATACGTAATATAAAGTTTATCGATTGCTTTTTATATAATAAAACTTCAAGGCACAGTCGACCTTTATGTTTTCTTCGAACTTTGATCTATACTCACTCGTCTACTTATATGAACTTACGCTTTACTTCGGATCAAGTCTTGAAACTTTCTACAATATCGCTTACGAAAAGTTGATTAAGACTGAAACTTGATCTCCAGTAATGATATACGAACGTTTGAAGAAATTGGGATAAGATTCAAAGTAAAAATACATGCATCTTAAAAACTATAAAAAAATTATAAAAAAAATAAATCTCTCAAATCCAATTTCTTCGAGTCCGACACTCGTGAATCAAAATCACAGACACGCAATACCTTTATCCTGACGCACCACCAGACATATGACCTATACAAGCGCGAGAGACAACCTTACGGCGGAGCGGCTAGGCCGCTCGCTTGGGACGCAACGTCGATATGACAATGTTTTCTGCCTCGTCCCTAGGTTGTGCTTTACCAAGCTGAAGCTCTTGCTGCTGGCAATCGAGATCAAGGGTGAAGGTGGCGCCGACAGCAAGATCTCGATAAATCCGCGCGGCGCCAAAATCGCCGCCAACACTCAGGGATTCTTCATTGCCCAATCGGCCGACGAAGTCAAGCGGTGGGTACAATCTCATTTTGCCACCTTCACTTACTTCTCTTTTCTATCAGCTTTTAAAATAAACAGTTGCATCTGTGTTTGTTACACATGGTTTTTATTTTTTTAATATTTTATCATTTTTTTTTATATGGAGACAGTTGTTGTTTGTTTTTTACAATTTTTAACCAATCTGTTTATTATTCTAGTGCGTGGTTCTACTGTAAAGCCTGTCACGAAGACATCAAGGATGAAACTCTAATCAAGAAGTGCAAATGCAAAAATTGTAAGTCATTCCAGTCATATTTACTAACGATACGCGCGGGAACTATTCATTCATTATTTTTTATTATTCAATTGAGCCGACAATTATAAATTAGAGGAAATTCGCGTCAGTAATTTGGAATTTTTTTTATCTGTAAATACTAGAGAGTCATACGCTTATTTCGTACGTTCGATTTTTCGAAACAATTTAAAATAAATTTGTTAAAAAATTCAATTTATTCAATATTTTTTTTTATTTGAGCATGAGTAGTACAAATTCAGATAACATATTGTGTTAAGTACGACTCGTAGTTTAAAATAAAAAAGGAAAGAAAATAACGGAAGGAGCCAAAAATTCATTATGGTGAAAATATATAACATAGTTGTAGCCCCATTTAGTATGAAGTGTCCCGCATTGTTCTACCATGGGCACAGATGACAATGAAAATAAAATACAATAAGTACTTGATAAGAAAGTAAAGAAAAAAAAACGGATAAGAAAAAAAAACAGTAGTAATTGCGACAACTGACTTAGAAGTGACATGGTTATGACGATATTGTTTGTGATATATTGATTCAGTGGGGCAGCAGCAGCGCTCCTGGGGCCGGGACTTAGGTAACGTCTCTCTCACTCGCCTCGCTTGAACGTCTTTTTACGATTTTCTCTTTTTCTCTATTGTCTGTTTCTGCCTCTCTTTTTCTCTTAAAAACTTTTTCTAGACAACTTTTTTATAACTATCGTCCCTTCGCCCCTCCCCTCCCCTACCCCCCATATCCCCACCATCCTGGTACGTCCTTTCTCATTTTTCTCATTTCCTTTCTTTAAGCCTCGCTGCTCTTCTTTTCGTTTCGTTACGAGGCGCCTTTATTTTTTCAGCTCTGATGCTGCGGCCCGCCGCCAGAATTATTATTTTCAATTGGCTTCATTATGAAAAAGAAAAGCAAACAAAAAAAAACAAAAAATTTTTGCCTACTTCTCTCTTATTTCTAGTTTCAGTCCGTTCGGTCGATAACGATCCTTATTTTCCGTAAACTTTTTGTTCTGAATTTTTAATTTTCAGCAGCAGCAGCCGCCTCCTCTTTTTTTCTCTCTCTATCTCTCTCTTCTCCACTATATATCGTACTTTATTTCACTCGTTTGATTATTGACAACACCGTTTGCAGTTAGCAACCCCGTTTGCTCAAGCCACCTTGTACAAACAGTTTTTCTTTACTTTTTTTCATTTTTGCCGTAGACAAGTTTGAATAAAATATCTGCATTCATCATTGCTATATAATATGCGACGATTTTTAACGATGACTATCGATGATACATAATCATGATAAAATGCTCTGCATTAAGTTTTCCTCAGTACACCATTATTACATTGGTATACATTTTTTTCAGTTTTTTTTTCAAGCTCTCTTCAACACCGTACTTTTCGTTTTATTTTTTTCGGCAGACACTGCTGCTAGATGAAAAAAAAAAACACTGGAATGCCGCTCGGATGACGTTTCGTTTTTTTTACTCCCTGCCCCCCTCGTCTCTTTTCTTTGATACGCCACTTTTCTTTCCTTTTTCATCATATCTCTTTTCGGCTCTTTCTCGAGCATTTTACGCTTAGAAAGTAATTTTTCAGGGCGCGTTTCCTGATTAAAATGAACCGCCGAGCTTTCAGTGAGAACCGCCAAAAACGAAACGTCGTTGCTGAGACCGAACATGCGACACTTGATAAAACTTGGAACCACTGATTCCCGACTCTTGTTTTTTGCCTCTTACAAGCTTGTAATTTTTCTAGAGTTATCTCTTTTTTTTCTTGTTCAATTTACCTATTTTGCACTTATTTCTCTTGAATTGGACAAAGTTGCGGAAAGAAAAATGAAAAAAAAAGAATATCTCCGAAAAATTTTGAGCTTGCACTTTTACCTTTCACTCGAGCTGTTATATAGAGTTTTCAGTCAGCTGGCGCATGTCCACCTGACCGTGCTCCTTGATTATTATTATTTATTTTGTTTTCACATAAGATTACATCTAATAATAAAGGAACTTTACTAAAGACTAGTGTGCACCCTAGCGACACACCCAACTTTTCTCACTACTCTATCTGTCTCTCAACTTTTTACCCTTACGAATCGCATGCATGGAATAGCTATCGATTCTCACCTCTATCTCTTAAACTATTTGCCTTTGTATAATATCTCTCACTCTATCTCTTACTCTTTCTCTCTTTCTCCCTCGCTTTCAATCTATCACTTTCTTTAACTTCCTCCAACCCCCGCTCTATCTCTTTTTCTCTTTCTCTTTCAACTTATCTATATAGTTCTCTTCATTTGGCATCGAAAACAACTTTTGTGACGCGCTCAGCCATCGTCACGTGCCAGCTATTATTGAGGATGTATTTCTCGGAAATCAGCAAGCAAGATATCTATTACATAAATGCGTTATTAACATGCGACTTTATCTCGATCCCTTCTCCAACGTTTTTTTTTCTTTTATTTTCGACCCGACAAAATCTGCAGTGATACTTTTTTGCGTCGAAGTCGAGACTAAAATTATTAATTTCTACAACAGATGATACAAAATTTTTAATCAGCGACTGACTTTATTCCAGACTACACGAGCACACTTACCCAAACAAGTTATTTCGAAAAAATTTTTTTTTCGTATTTTAGTTTTCTGCAAGCGTACTATATATTAAAGACTCTTTGCTATATACTTCTTGAAAAACCAAGATTGCCAACGATAAAAAAAAATCAAAATAACTTTTGTTTCAACGGTTACTTATATTTATCCGCCAGTGGCTTGACTTCTTGCCTTTCTTTTCGTCTTTTTTTCTCTTTCTCTCTCTCTCTCTCTCTCACTCTCTCAATTCGTCTATTTTCCAACGTTTAGATTGCCGGATAAGCACCGATTTCACGGCTCGGTTACCCTGGAGAACTCGTGCGGCTCTTTCTTTCTTTTCCCTCCTAGCTCAAAAGGCATCCTGAGCTACGTTATAGTACTTGCGAGCAATCGCGTGTTTCCAGGTCTTTTATTTTTTGACCCTTTTTTCTCTCTCTCCCTTTCTCTCTTGTCACTGAAGTAACTTGGCGTCGCTTCGAGTGACGTTTTCCAAAAATAATTGCCGGTTCTCGACTACCTTTTTTTATTTCCCTTTCTCTCTCTCTCTCTCTCTTGCTCTCTTTCTGCAATAGATAAACTTTCATTTCGGTAGTTAAAGCTCTTACTACTTGATGGCGACGTTTCTACCTTGTAATCTTGGCTAAAAAAAAGAACGCGATTGTTTAATCCATTGTATATTTTTCCTCGTAAACGGGATGATCAAATAATATCACATTTTTGAAACGCCACACGCCAATCCTAACAACTTCACCATAACTAAAGCATAAACCCTGGGCAAGCATATCTGTATAGGACGCGGTTCTCATACTCGTCACAACAACCGAGCACCAGTTTACCAATTTGACAATATATACCTTCGATTTTTAAACTTACTTTAATACCAAGACTTGTCAATACTCCGTTCGGTAATGCTGATTGACGCGCGACTAAGAGATTAAAAAAAAAAACACGCACGAGAGCAATCTATTAAGACGGACGTTCGTAATTACCAATCGAGTAAAAAAGAAAAAACACACCCATAAACAAACAGAAACAAGTAATCTCAAGGTTTTTGTAATGAAATTCTTCTGGGCCTCGTGCAAGCTCGTGGTATAGCAGGCTTGGCCGTTGCCCCTCGCCGCATAGATTAGCCAGAGGTAAAATAGCGCCGTTCCACCGAGCGTGTCGGCGTCCTCCTTTCGTCATTGTTCGGCGGCCGAAACAATGTGCCACGACAGAATGAAGACAATCAAAAGTAAGAGGCCCTGTTTAAGCCCGACTACCGAGCTTCCTCGAAAGCTCAGGGCCAGCGGTACGGGGACGCGACGGAGGGGGGAGGGGCTATTGACCAGTGGGAGAGAGAAGCAGGAGGGGTGGAGGAAGGACGCTCGTCGGTGCGGAGACAACTTGCGGACAATCCGGGCGCGTCTCTCAGTCGCAGGCGGCGCGCGTGCCGTGAATTATTATTCCCGCCAATGTCTCGACCACCGGCCAGCCATTTCACACTCGGCCTGCCCTCGGAACGGATAACGGCCAGCTGACCTCCTCCTCCTCCTCGGACACGCGCATCCAGCCAGCTGGGTTATATTAGCTAAGCAACCGGGGCTTGATCGATTGTGTCTGGACGTGTCTGGCAATCTCTGTGTGTGGCTGCGCGTGTGGCTGTATTGGAATCTGTGTGTGGGTCGGAAGATGGGTTATTGAGTGAGCGGGGGTGTGTGTGAGAGAGAGGAAAACGTTGGGCTCGTAGCGAAGGCTTGATTTCGTATATACGTATATATAGAGCGACGATAAAGACAAGAACAGGGACGACGGAGACGACAGAATTTCACTTTTTTTTTCGATATCTCTCCCCGCCCGGTTTTCTACTGCTCGGCGACTTTCTTCTGACCTCTAACACACTTATTTCTCCCGATATTACACGCGCTGCACCGTCAGGACAATATTGTAACGCTTCGAGAGTTTTCAATTTCGCGCAACCTGATTTTCCGGCCGAACTGAGGAGTCTGCACCGGGAATACCGAGGACTTTATATTTGATATTCCGGCCATGCGGACGCATACGAGATATATAACGTATGGTTTTCCATTTATTTTTTCGATATTATTCTTATTTCGACTTTGATTTTTGTATTATTTTGCAATGAATAGAAAGTGTAAGCAAAACGATTTGTTACAGTATTGTGCTATACACGGTGCATCGTTATGTCCGACGAGAGCGCGATGTGCAAAAGTAAACCGCGTATACGTGCCGAGATTCTAGTTGGCTGAAAGATTCATTTTTCCAGATGTGGGGATGATGATGATGCAGGCCGGTATGGTGAAGGCGAGCTTTTACCAGAGATATTTCGACGGTACGAATTTTGTTATCGTATCTGCTTTCGTACACACCAATCACCAACTTTGTATATTTATCTACCAATAAACACTCTCTTTCTTTCTCTATCTCTCTCCTTTTTCCGTAAGTAGGCATACATTTATGACTTGAATGGACACTTTATAACCATCCAAAGCGTTAAGTTTACTTAATAATTGATTTGCCTTCTTTCCAAATATTATTTTTTTCTTTCTTTTATATTAACATTGATATTTGTGTCTAATTCGTTTTATTTTTCAAATCCTTGCTAACAAATGTTGCCAAAAAAATCTCTATCATACTTGCAAGTCACCTTATAAACGAACTTAATTTTATTTATACTAATATCAAACATTTTGATAAAAAAGGTCCATTTCAGAATGAGCATAAATTTGTGTACTACGCATCCCATCTAAATTCTCGAGGTTGAAAGTCAAACCTTAAAGGCCAAGAAGAAGGCTCTTGGATGGAAAATCAAAGCTTAGAGCTTTAATTCTTTTCATCAGTTTTACTCGCGGCCACTTGGTTTGGACAAACGACCGCAAGCTCCTCAGTTCCTTCCAACCTCCTACGTGAATCCCCTACACACATATACACACACACACACACAAATCCACTTACACCATGTGTTACACCGTTGGAAAAGCTTTATCGTTGGAGCTGTGGTACGTTGAGAGCTTCTGGCAATTGCCACGATGCAGCATTAACGTCGCTTTTACGATATATCGTCCGTCAAGTTGATGTCTTACATTTTTATTTCACGTTTATGTACAACTACGTCAAGCCAACAACACTTTCTTTTTATCTCTCAAAACAATTGGCATTGTTTTTTGTTTTTGTTTTTTTTTCTCTCTTTTTTATCACGATCTAACGTTGCACCAAACGGTGCGACTTTGATATTATTATATACATGTGCGCGACTTTTGGTTTCTCGCGCTTGTCGAGAATGATGAAAAGTCGCGAATCGCTGTGCAACAGCTTTGCAATATACAGATATATTAAAAACGTTGCATCCACTCGTTCACGCACGTTAAACGTGATGTTACCGTTTATGAAATCAGTGTCTCGTCAAATGTTAAATATATACGTTCGAGTTGAGTATTTTTCTTTGAATTTTTTTGTTTTGTTTTGTTTTGTTTTTGAAGGTATCAGTTATCCAAATTGTTTATTGCAGTGGTTATTACATGTGTTACTATAGTGATCAATATCTATATATATATATTCCAATGTGGCTTTTTATTTGACAAAATTTTTACAGTGTGCATATTTTTCCATGTATAGATATATAATTGGATAATCGCTGTTTTTGTTGAGCTTTCGTGATGGATAAATTGAAACTAATTTTATGCACAGCCGAGAAACAAATATTATCGAGGCTGCAAATGAATCAATCATTTGACTAATTTAAAAATTTGCTGATGTTAATGCGCATTGCTGTTATTATAATTGTATTACTTAATGATAATCATTTTCAGAAGTGAAACTCGTTAGTTCTTAAATAAAAGCCGACATTTCCAGAAATCATATTTAAACACACGATAAAATACATAAAAGCAAAATTAAAAATTTTGTATCGAGTTTGATCAATCGACAAATCAACAACAACACACACTGCCCCAGTCGCCCGATTAGCGAAGGAAAGAAGCCGAAGGGTAATTTCGAATGATCCGCAAGAAAAAGTCAGCTTTGGCCGTTTAGCCTGCGGCTCGGTCGTGTCCGCACGCAACGAGCTCTGCATCAGCCGTTTGCGGCTAACGAATTCCATCGTCGAGTAATTTCGATCGCGGTTGAATTTCAGGAAGCAGGGGCCGCGCGCGCTCACTCTCGGCTTGGGGCTCGTCGGCAAATCGAAATTGCGTTTACGGAAGAATTTGCCGCTGTGTGTTTCGGTATATATCCCGGCAAAATTGTCGATTCTGCTCCCCCTCCCGTACTAATCGCTCATCCCGCTAAAGCTCATCTCGTTATTGTGGTCTCCGTTGGCTGCGTTTAAACTCGAACGATTATATTGCTACGACTTTCTATGCCCAGGGTTTAGCCAACGTGTTCGTCAGCTCCGGCTCACGATCACTATTTTTCACTTAACGCGGCTAACCGAACCTGTTCTTTCTGTAACTTAACGCTAATACATATCACACAGGTCTGAAACAACACACAGTTTCCACATATAGATAATACACAGTCAGATTTTGGGCTCTGAATGTGAGCTCTAACGAGGAACCCGCCGTATTAGGACCATAACTCTGTCGCCTCGTGAATCGATGCAAGCTCCCCTCCCTCCCTGTCTACAGGTCGTCCTCGGTCGCACCGTACGCGATTTCATTGAGTGTCGGCCCGACGTATAACGGCCAGTCGCGAATTTGGCGAGGCTCTCACCTTCCCGTATATGACTTCACATTTCTCTTGTCTGCGAAAATGATCGATCGGCACAGGGTCAGGCCTCCGCTCGCAAGCTCTCGATATGCAAGCGTATATACGAGCTTGCGGCTAGCGCGGCCGCGCCGCCAGTCGTGCGTCATCGTCGATTTACGTGGAATTCACCGCGAATTCTCATTTAAATACACACATCTCTTATGTCTGTCTGTGTGTGCGTGGGTGTTGTGGATATTCTCTCTGTGTGCGTGCCTGCGGGGTACATATGAGTCGAGGTGGATTGCGTGGTATCGCGATGCGTATCTATCTGTCTCTGCATCGATGTGCCATATTATTTGAGCTCTGTGCGCGCGGTGAGATTGAATCCGCAGATAGTTAGGACAGTGAAATATATGCCTGATCATTCTCATTTTGCAACGCGAAAGAGAACTATGGCTGATACTTACTTATTACCAGCCATGTGGTAAAGTATATGCCGGCGTTTATGTCAGCCGCTTTTTACCATCGAAGAGCGCCCTATCGAGTGTGAAATTGTGAATTTCGAATGATTAGACGTTCTCGCATTATACAAGGTTTTATTGCAATTACGTCGAATTACCACTAGTTTTGTATGTTTATAAACAAAAAAACATTTTCGTACCATGACGATAAAAGCAAGCAGTGCTAAAACATTTGGGAGAATCGTTTGAACGAGATACGTGAATTAAAATAGACATTTAATCTGCCCTCGATAAGAATAAAGCTAGATAAAAAGATATAAAAGCAATAGAATATTCCAGTCCCAAATATGTGTGTGTTGACCCTGAAAGTTGGGTCGGCGTTGATTCAATGACAAGACTAACAGCTATGGTTCTCTTCTCCCTTCGGGCAGTGGCCACATTCCGGAAAGGCGTAAGGGCTGTTCAGATGGTTGGAAGAGCAAGTACGTATCCCCTCGAGAGTAGATTGTACTCACCTGTAATCAATCATCATTTCATTTCCACAGTAAGACACGCATACACTCATCATTATCTCCCTTACCCATCGCGAGATTGGTTTTCGAACGATATATACCTAATCCAGCTGTCATTGCCAAATGACAACATTAAATTATTATATTTTATTGAAAAATTTCGATATTTTCATTTTAGTATCAAATTTTGACCAACACAAGTTATTACTCGGTTAACCGACCTCTTTCATTAACGATTAATCAGATCTGCAAAATTTGCAAAATTATCGATTAATAAACAACGAACGGAAAGCACCGAGTTCTCACAAGCATTATATATATCCGTTGCAAAGCTCGGGCTATTCGCGGCCTTGGCTATGTGATTTATAGTGCGCGCGCGTATTTGCCGAATATTTTCATCGAAGACCAAGCTCCCGGCTGCCAAGCGGGCAAACATTAACCGCTCATTTACCGACCTCCTCCCGTCATCGCCAACACGTACCCTCTATCTCTTACCTCACACTTTAAACATATACATCATCCTTGATCCTCAATATTTACGACCGTATCCCCTCATTCTCTCATTCTTCATCAATTAAATTTTAATTGAAATCACGAGTATTGATGTCTATCGATGATAAAGCAGATGCACATGGCTACCTTTTTTTTTAATGTGATTGGCAACTCTTTGTTTATATGATCATCTCACGAAATTAACACCGCACAGAGCTATATTATGCGTATGCACCGACAATCGTGCGTACGGTAATGATCGTGATAAATTATGTGGCGTGTAAGATATCTGCTTTTTTCAGGATAGCTTTGAACATGATTCCCCCCGAAGGAGAGCTATGGAAATCCTAATTGTCAGTGTTTTTCGAGTAATAGAACCTTTTCATAGCTCTCGTTCGATCATTCATGTCTATATATGCAACTCATATACCTGCGAACATACATGGCTCGTTTTACTTTGTCCTAAATATAAGTTATTTTCTGTGTACACGACAAACAAGCAAAAAAAAATAAAGTTTGTTAAAAATACTTTTAGGATTAATAGAAATGTGGTACGTGAAAATTTAGACTTGACATTTTCAGATCCCAAAATATTAGTGCAAATCGATGGATTACATATATATTTTTTTATACGATTTTCAACGAAAAGTTGCTTAATAATTGACTACTACTTGGTTTGCACTGATAATCATATGTACCATTTCAGTACTATATATAATCACCAAATGGATCCAATATAGCATACCCACATACATTAGTGTTTGAATCTTTCATTGATGTGGTGTTTTCCTGGTTGTCTGCAACCTATAATTTACATATTGCGTCATATATTTTTGTATACCTTTTTATCGATGTCGTAAGGAATGTCGTTATTTTTTTTTAATATATATGAAAGTTTGTTAATGTTTTTTTTTTAATGGTTACTGTTGATGAATATACAAGATTACAAAGGTTTCATATTGGGATGGTGTAAATGGATAAGCAGTACTTATATACGTGTATACATGTATTATTAATAAAAAGTTGCATCAGTGTGTTTTTTGTTCATGTTTTTCTTAACAAATGAAGTTTATTTAATAAATGGAAATTATTTTTTAGTCTTTTTATCCGTGTGTATATATATAAGATATTGTTCGTGATATACGTTCTTGTGCATAAACATAAATGTAAATTTTACATAGAAGTAGTTTTTTTTATAAAATTATATACCATATAATTTTATTTTTTATTTTTTGTACAGAAGATAAATATAACTATAAGTGTTTTCTAAATAAAATGATAAAACAACGCCTCGGAGTTAATTCTGCCGTCTTACATCTGCAGAATGACGTTGGAAAATTTATAGAAAAACAGCTCACGACTGATATTAAATTTATCCTATTCTTTTCTCCGTATACTTCTTACCTCTTTCTCTTTTCTTCTCTTCCTTTTTTAAGGTGTAACTTAACCGGCTACTTATTACCGAATTCATTAACCTAATTAGTCTAGAACGTTTAAAATTACTCCAAGTGCAGAAATATTCCTGGAGTACGAAAAAAAAAACATGACAAAAAAGGCAATAAAAGCTAGCAATGGTAGAGAAAAATTTATGAGCAGCAATCATAAAAAAGTATACACGGCTTTTTACGACAATAAAAAAAAAAGAAAAGGAAAATGAAATAAGGCAATAAAGGAAAAAAAAATAGAGTAAAGAACAAAGTATATAAAACATTCTTTAAAAGAAAAACGTGCATTCCTAGGTTACCATGTATAAGGACAATATCTCATCTCATTCCCAAGTATATAAAAAGCACAAAGCGTAAGCCTCCCAACGCATGACATATACATAAATATAAACTCACACACACACACACATTCATCCGCTATATCCCCCGTATACACCTGCACACGCGCGAAAAATGTACTGGAATATATAAGAAAAAAAAAAAGAAAAACGAGCATAATAGCCCAAAAGAGATGTACTACCACCTTACTGAAACTAACTTTTATTCTATGTGCCTGTGTCTCTTTCGCTCTTCTCTAATCGCTCTCCTCGTGCGCTATCTCACACGACCGTCCTGCGCGCGCAGGTGACGACTTCTCGTACGCAAGTAAGTCCGCCAAGCCCGAGTTAACAGCGAGGGCTAAATTATGCATTAATCATTAACCTAATAAGCGCGTAAACACAAATTTTACCCGAACCCCCATGCCCCCCCCCCTGACCCTAGCCCTCTTCCACACGCTGTAATATTGTGTAACAAAACAAATTGCCATTATTGTGACCCGATATAGATGCGTAATAAGGAAGACCCACCGTATGTATTATATAGAGTGGGTAACGGTAATGCGCATTTTCCCTGCCGGATAAATGCGCATTATTACAATTACCTTGAGTTTTACGCTAATCTTATATACGCCGTAGGCCGTAAAAGAAATACTCTCAGTATTATACATTTCAATGTGTACCAGTGGTACATGTGTATATCTATATGTAGTCGTACAGCAGTACACGTAATTTAACAAGTGCGACGCTAAATATGTGCTTGGTATCGTATTATCGATGTGATCGACTGCGTATATTCACTTATTATCGCTATATAGGCATATTCACGAGTACGACGTTTCCAGAATCGCTTTTCTTTCTGCTACATATTATATATCTTATATTATTCGCGGAGCTTCACCTTAAGCTTTCGTACATATACATACAGTATTTTCTTGATGATATTATTTTTACGCTTATATTGGTAACCGCAATAGGTATTATTTCTACATTCTATTTCTGAAATTTCAGTATTTATTATTATTTTTTCTTCTTAAGTTTCTGTATATTGTCTCTGCTTTTTCTTGGCTTTGAGAAAATATTTTTGTTTATATCGATCCCAGATGAAAAGGGAGTATAGTACATTTTGAGAGATAATATTATGCTTCGTCGACATTTTTCGAAGATTAACAACATATATAATCATTTGCAAACTAAAATAAAATAAATTGATTTGAAATATAAGAATTGGGTGTATTCGAGAAATGTCAATAAAAAGAAAAAAAAAGAAACCGCTTCACCAGCTTTGATAATTTCGCTTCTCGCGATGGCTCTTATTATTTCTTTTCTCTGCTCACCACGAACTATGCAATTTATTATTTTCACGATACAATCTGGTATATCTACAAATTCTCACCTTGTTTATCCCACGACGATTTAACGTTCTTGCATAATTCAATGTTTATCCAGTGTAACACTGTGGCAGCTCGGTATATGTACATTTACGTAACCGTATTATAGCGCTGTATCTGTTGCGTTTTATCGCCATTTGTACTCGGCGCATATTAATTAATATAAAAAGCCAAGCAACAACAACAAAAAGAAAACAACGCACGCAATAGAAATAACAAAAGGAGATTAAAAGAAAGCAAAATAAAATATAAAAAAAAACATCGGGCGCAGCAAATGTGGAAAGTGCACGCGATGCCAGAGAGAGAGAAAGAGAGAGAGAGAAAGCAGCGGTGCAGCCGAGCGAGATAAGTCGCCGCTCGTGCGCGCGCGGGGCCAGGCTGTACAGTGATAAAAAGAGAATATAAGCCGTGTGCTCTCTCTCTCTCCCTCTCTTTCTCTCTCTCTTGAGCTCTGCATATTTCCGCCAGCGCTTTTTTGGCCGGTGCACTTTCTCAGCTGGCTCCGCATTCTCCTCACGCCGTCGTTCAAGACACGCAATCGACCCCCCCCCCCAACCACCCACCCACCCCCTTTCGCGGCACCAATGTGCCTCTCGCATACGAATATATATATATGTGTGTCTCAAACTGTGTCCGCGAATTTTCACTTTTCTCTATCTCTCTCTATCTTTCTATATCTCTCTCTTTTTCTCTCCTTCTAGCTCTTTTTAAACTATACCTACTTCTTTACCTTCTTTCATACCTTTCTCTCTCTTTATATCTATTTTCTTATCAGCACTATATTCATTTTTTCTTCTCACTGTAAATGGAAAAAAAAATTAAATAAAAAAAGTGAATTAGCAAATTTTAAAGATCACCGCATCCACGTGCAACGTATTCCGAGTTGCTTTCGCACGAGTAATTCCGTGCATGCAGTCACACACACTCTTCCCCCCCCCCCATATTATACCGAACTGCAAGCGCCGCACTCCGCGCAAGCCATCACGGCAGATACGTGCCCTCCCCCCCATTCTCTCTCTTCCCCTGCAGTATAAACCAGCTGAATGACTACTTACGTCTTACTTTCTCTCACATTCACGCTATTTCTGTTTCTCTCACTTTCTCTCATTCTTTCTGCCTCTTCCTGTCTGCCCCTCTTTCTCTCTCTATCTCTCTTGTTTCGCCAAGCCGCACAAAACAGCCATTCCTTTACTCTCTGCATTGCCGTTGTAGTCGAGGGCATGATGTGTCGTTCGCGTAGACCCGCAGCTACCGAGGCGTCCCCGCAGCTATAAGCGACCTATGGTCAAACTCCCTTGCCGTTATTGCTCTCGTTGGCGCCTCGGAACTCGGTGCACGCTGCATGCTCTTATGACGCACCCCTTATTTATATTATTATTATAATTATTACTATTACAATTCGAATTTTATAATTATTATTATTACTATTATTATTATTGGAGTAATATATATAACAAGGAGTCAAGTGGACTTTCGCAGCGGTTGTTCTTCATCCAACAACGAACAGTAGTATAAAACAGTGCCGCTAATAAACTCATTGCGAGTTATGCAGTTGACAGTCCGCTCGGCTCTAATATAATTTATTTACAAAAACAATAGCCAGCCATAGACATATGAGTAGTTGCATATTGTAGTTCCGCTCGCATTACGAATTCACCCAGCCGCAGTCTCTAACGTCAAACGTTTGTTTTTTTTCGCGACATTTTTAACAGAACAACGATTTTGCTTGGACTATTTACCAGGGAGAATTCGTTGGGCGAGCGTTGTGTACACTGAGAAAAAAATATAGTCAAGTCAACTAAAACTGTACTGTTAAATATCAGCAACCGAACTTACTGTTGGTTTAACAGTACAGCTTTGTT